>JABXWE010042454.1:0-29767 GCA_014611495.1 Limonius californicus | reverse complement strand
AATTAAAAAACTTACTTTGATTTAGATGTTTCCATTCCAATTAACAAAGGAAGCAAAAGTTTTTAAAGATGTTGATGATCTTGAGCTTTTCAACGAACTGATTACATATAGAGTTTTGAACAGTGGAATTGCAATTGGGCAAACCCAGTAAAAGATTTAACATATATAACAAAAATAACTTAACGTCATCATTTCTAATCTGTTTATAAATTTGAGACATTCTTATGATTGAGATTGTGATTCTTCTTATGTCCTTACTAGTTAGTGTAGCATCATTCAGGCGAAATGAGTATTTCAAAACTCTAACTTATAAAGACATATTTAAGTTACGGTACTTATTTATGTATACTATTTTTGTCAATATTACAATTTACTTTCGGCTTAGACCGCGTCGTCATTTGGGAACTACACCCAGCATTATCAGGTAAGGTCCGACTTGTAGCTTGTCTGCCTGGCAAACAAAATACATCAAGATCAAATCCTTGCCCGGCCCAAGGTTTGATTAATATAAGCACACGGCCCTGTTTAGGCAGGCAGGGCCTACGAACAAATATGGCTCAAACTTCTAGAGCAAATGTTTGTAAAGCCAGACAAGCTGTCACGCCTATTAAAATTCACACACAAAAAAAAATAATACCATAAATATTAGCGAAAAACTCCAAACCCCTCTTCCTACTACGCCACTGATCTGTAGATGAATACTCAAATGATCATGTTAGCATCCCGGAGAACTCAATCGAAGATGGGCTGAGTTCCAATAAAATAAATAATAGGCGCCACCGACTTGTAAACGTACTAACACAATCCTAGGTATAAAAAATTAGAAAAGTCGGATTCTCTGGTCCAGCATTCACCTACCTTTTCTTTTGTAGTAGTTCTCTCTTTAATCTGATATTCAAGATTATCGTCGTAAATGAAAAGACAAATTGCAAATAAGTTAAATTTAATACTCAACAAATAATCCCCCATGAATCAGTTTTGAATATAACATAAATAACGTTAGTGAAGTCAATTTTACGTAAATGGTAAACAATCACCCTGCTGAAAGCAAAACTCACACAAACCCTAGGTAATTATTGCGTAACGAAAGCACATAAATAATTAATAAACTTAATAAGCAAAACGCATACCACACGAAGAGATCTCCACGATTTGGCGAGCGATAAAAATAAACAATATCATTAATTAAAACCCAACTTGAACTACAAGACGCAATAATACACGATGGTTGGAGTACCCTGCATATCAAGAAACACGTAAAATTGCCTTACTATTACAAAATAATTATAAAGTATATAATTCCCCAATATCATAAATTTTATAATATTTATGAAGTTTAATTATAAACGAGTAATTATTTCTACGACTTTGAAACAATTTATCAATACATAATCTAATAATTTCAGTTCAAAATGCACTTCCCTTGACAGATGGTTTCTTATCTACGGAACGCAGATCTACAGTACAGGCGACCTCGAACACAGACGGTCAGGGAAATCCAGATATCTTCGCTGTGAAGTGGCTCGGGATATTCGTGAAACGTAAATTTTTCTGATCGTTATCACTCCCAATTCCTATATGGACGGATTAATTACCCCACACTTCGTGCCTAAATTTTATTAATGTACAAAAGTTAATAAGCAGATCCAAGAGAATCGAACAAGACAATCGCTCGTGAAACAAAAACTCACCAGATGCATTATATACTGGCGTGAACACTAGCTTCCTCAACTGTGGTATATTATATCGGAAAAACTTCCTGAGTTGATCACTTCCAATCGAAGACACAAAAACTCTTAAGTGGCGTAGATTTTTAGAATGGAATAACTTCCCTGTCATCAACGACTAATTTCAATCTTACGACACATAAATACCTCCAGAAAAAGAATCGTACTAGCTTGTACAACGGACTACGTACAACTGTCCTGTATCCAAAAATCTCCCCTCGAAATTTGAAACTTGGACTCGCCCAAAATTCTACAGGTCGACCAACTTCGAAATATTGAATTTTACTAAAAGCGGAAATATCACCAGACGCAAAGCGGATTGCTTCAAACTAGGCGTAAGAATCGTTACAAAGCTACAGGTCGGCTCTTACCTGATAATGCTGGGTGTAGTTCCCAAATGACGACGCGGTCGAAGCCGAAAGTAAATTGTAATACTGACAGTTCGAGAAACCGCGAAAGCCTCAAAGAATATATACTATTTTTGTACAGTTCTGTTTTGAATCTTACATATAAACATTCTTCTTCTGCTGCTTAAGGGCAATGGCCTGTTAATTAGTAGATTATGTGAGCCCTGTTTGCACGTGTGAGTTCCACTACATGGTTTACGATTGCCAAAGATGTTCGTATGACAACCGAGACCGACGGCTTTACGTGCCCTCCGAAACACGACGGTTGCATAATGCCCTTATATTGATCCACCCATCAGAATTTTGACCAGCGCGAATTGTTCTGCATGGCTAATACCGTTTACAGGAATATAATAAAACACGCGTATTATAGAATATTTTTACGCCTGCCAACTATATACAGTGTGTTTCACTTCTCATCTTCGCACCCCTATATCTTCCTTATTTATTTTCTAGTCAATTTCAAATTCTGGTCAATTATACTGCCCTTCATAAGGGTTACTTTTACAATTTTTAAATAATTTTTCTTGCACTAGCCCACTGCAAGTACATTAAATCCATATAACTATTATTTTTATCAGAAAAAATTACAGTAACAACAAATATACATTTTATTCCTTTATACTAAACCCCTTCAAGTCTTATATACGTTTAGAGCGGCTTTCTGTAACTAATATCAACTTTCCGCAGTTTCTTGCGTTCTTTCGTGGCATGCTTGGCGAATTTTAATACAGAGGTCTTCTCTGATTAGATGATCATTATTATACATGTTTTGTTTGAATAATCTCCACAGATAAAATACCAACGGCGTTATATAAGAAGATATGGGTGGCCAAAAAATTGAAGGGCTATTACGACTTATGAAATTTTGGTAATCAATTGTATACAATAAGCACTCTTAGCAGCACTGATAACTCATCTATGGCACCCTGAAATTCCGTGTTAAGAAATTCTAAAAACTACTATAATTTGTCGCATTTCTTATTGATCGCAGTAGGCTACTGTTTTGCAGTAAAATTATTTAAGCACTGTAATAATAATTCTTTTAAAGGGTAGTATACTTTACCAAAATTTGAAATTGATCAGAAACTATATAAATAACATACAGGGGTGTGAAAGAGATAAGTGAAACACACTGTACAACAGTGAAAAAACCATCCCCCGTGGATTAGATTAGGAATCTAATAGCATAATATTTACTTGTACTTGATCTGCATTGCATGGACGGCAAAATATCTGGTGCACACAGGCGGCTAACAGCCCAGAACCGGCCCTGCCTTTCTATACGAACGTTTAAGGGGTGATAGTCCTGTTACTCAACGTAAAAGTAAAACTTTGTAAACGATGTTTCTTAAAATACCCAATCACATTCTAATGTATTCAAAAAACGGTTTACCATTGTAAAAAATGATCATCAAATGTATGAGACTTATGGTCCAGGCATCATAAGTGAACGAAAGTCTAGGAAAAGTGAACAAAAACATTTGTGAAAATTGGCGTTTCTTGATTTCGGAAATCGCTCCAAATTTTTCGTATATTGCACCTACGATACCGTATGAAATGGTGACGAATAAGCTACAGTGCCGCAAGTTTATTCAGACAAACCAGTGAATGGCCTCTGCGCTGACCTTTCTGTATAACTATGAAATTGATGGCGATGAGTACTTAAATCACACTGTGACTGGCGACGAGACTTGGATTGCGTACAAAAATGTTGACACTAGCGTGCGTGTTCCCCAAAGCCAAAAAGTTTAAGCAAACTATCGAAACCAAATGCTTATTCTACTGTTTTTTGGGACAGGAAGGGCATATTGTTGGTTAATTTCTTGGAAGGTGGTATGACAATTAATGTAAACGTGTATGGTGAGACCTTACGGAAGTTGAAAAGGGCGATTCAGAACAGAAGATGAGGATTGAGAGCTACTGGAGTCGTGTTTTTGCACGCAGCGGCTAGCACTGTGCAATTCATTAAGCAATTCAATTGAGAAATTGTTAGCCATCTCCCAAACAGTCTCGACTTAGCACTGAGTGACTATGACCTCCTCCTCTATCTTAAAAACCTGCTACAGTTTTCTAGACGACGACTGATAGTTTCAAACTTGTAAGAATCAATGAAAACTCGTATCGTTTATAGCTCCAAAATCACGTTTTTAGACAATATCAGCCCTAATTATTACTCAATTTGTATGAGATTTGGTATACAGGAAGAGACTGTGTTATTTGATAATGGCCTGTACTACTGAGTTTCTTTACAACTCTAAAAAAAACATTGTAGAGTGTTTAAGCCTGTTCCAACTGATAAGGTCAGGCCAGCATTTTTCCAATAAAATACAGATTACCATGCCCACTTTTTGAAATTTTGCATTCTTTGCTTTCGCCTTATCAATTGGAACGGACTCTAAGAGGAAATGGCCAATATTAGTCTATTTCTATTCAGGGAATTATTTAAAAGACTTTTCACTATTCTAGATTAAAGTCTATTAATAAGTAATTAAGCGAAATGAGTTTAAACCACTGTTATGTTCGTTTAGTTCTGCCGCATCATAGAAATTAAAATTCTATTTTAATTGCTGTTCTTAAGTTGGGGAGGTCACTTTCGCGAAGCCTTTGAATGTTCCCTTTGTAGGCTGAATTTGCCGATCGAAAACGATTTTTGGGATTCTTTGTTGACAAGACGGCCGGAAGTCGCACGTGTTAAATTGTTCTAGAATTCTTGCACCATATTTCGCAATGTGGGGAAATATTTGCGGCCGATGCATATTGGCATTGCGTTTTTTTCTTCAGTCGGGTTTAACATGTTCTTCGGCCCGGTTGCTTGCGATAAGCGCCGTAATCAAATACTGTAAGGGCGATTTGGGTTTTCGATGGATGTCCATCGCGTGAATTTTCGTATCGCTGTTATCGCCGTGGGGTGAACAGACCATCGACAAGTGTCGGATTAAAGAAACACGCTGGAATTTTAACCCTTGGAGAGCAATTCATTGGGAATTTACTGATCGCCTTTGGCTGATTATTATCGAATCCCTTGCTGTGACCTTTTGGGTGTGCCGCTGCTGCGATAAACGCATTGAAGTCTTGGCCTTTAATGTTGACTCCATTCGCTCCAATCGTCAGGGGCGTGCCTGCGGATTTTTCCTGCTTCTTAAGAACACGAGAACACCCCAAATTGTGCCTGCCTCTCTTTCTACTTCCTTCAATGAAAACTAAGGTAACTAAATTGTTTTTGTGTTGTGAAAAACTTTTTGCGAGTTTTATTTTCAAGTTTCAAGTGCTGAACCTTTTTTTACGCGACCTTCAGTCGCCAGTTGTCAATTTCTTTGTTTGCTAACTGCAAGTGCAATTATAAATTATAATTTTAGTTAAACTCAGACGTCACTGGCTGCGTAGATCTGTTCTAGGAAATTAATTATCGCAAGCCACAGACGGCGAGCTTCTGTTCGAACGTTCCAACAAAATCTTGCATTAAACTAAATATTATCATTTTCAACGTAATCATTGTTTCTGTATTGTGTCACCTATTTCAAATAGTAGAATTATATTTGTCTTAAAATTTACCATATCTTTTATTTTTGTGTATTTTTATGGTATTGTGTTCATGCACTTTGCAAGCTTTACATACAGGAGGAGGCACAATAAACGTGATTCCGATTCCCGTAAGCTGCTGGCTTCTCGGCCTTCCACGAGAACTGGTAATCTGCTGTGATTTGGAAGGTGGCCCGCTAATTTTGCCCTACCCTGTACACAACTAGGAAGATTTTCCTCCCGCAAGCAGTTTCCGTAAACCACCCCTACTCCTCTAAGCTAAGCCGAAGGCCTTTTTCCACCTATCCTGTTGCGGGTCGACGAAAAAACTCGTTTGGCCCGTAACACCACCCTGCAGCAAGGTGTATCTAATATTATAACGACTAAACACATAAAATTGCAATTTTTACTTACTTACTGGGATAAGCTGTAAGTATAGCAGACACGGATTAGACCAACAAGCTGAGCATTAAGGGTTGGCTAAACTTTATACTATTCTACTTCTGAACAAAGTAGATGTTTTTTAGAAAATTATTAACACTTGTAACGCCTAGTCGAACAGACGGCGACAAAACTGCTATACCAATTAGAAGCAATACAACCGAAACTACCATTTGCGATGCAAGGTCCAGGTATCAAGGAAAGGGTCGACCAGCTACAGTCGAAGAAGGGGAGGTTTTATAAGCCTAGGCGCCACCTGTTTAAAATATCCTTCGTCCTTGAAAATAACACGAGGTAAACAGGAACCTTCCTGGAGTTCTGACTTACCTTGCTTCGGTAATTGCTCAGTTTGTCACCAAAATAAATTATGTTAACCCAAGACACAATAAAACACAACAATAAATTACCAATCTTCAATTTATCTAAAGGTTCACCCCTAAATTTTTGTAACACAACCAATTGAAATTAAAATATGTATTCAATAATGATATATTTATATATATATATGAAAATATTTATTTTTAAGCAACAGGTATTTGTCTGGATATTGTTGTATAAATTCATTCTGTATAAATAATAAAGAAAACAAATGGTTTATCATTATCTTCGCATTGTTTGAATACCACTGATATTGTAGTTGCAGCAGCTAATCACTCTTATCGGTTGCGCACATGCTGAATAGCAACATCTTTATCTTACATCAAGAAACGGCATTTACACCGTAGTAGGTACGTGCTTTTCGTAGGCGGGCCGAAAATGTTCATTTAAGTAATGGTACAGAAAGAGCGAGCGAGTGTCTACTTGTCTCTTTTCAAGCTTAGGACGCTTAATCCTATAACAGTATTTAAACAGTCATGGCTAACAGTACCGGTAAACAAATAAAAACCAAGATTCTTAATATATCGGGAACGCAATAACGCGAAAAGATTACCAGACTGATATTCGCGACCAAACCCGCTAAGTATTTTTAGATTCCTCGAGGCCTCGCGAATTAAATACCCAGATAAATAATTACCGAAATAATGGTAATGGTGTCGGCTATCTATTAATCAAGATTTAAACTTCCGCACTATTCCCCCTTCTAACTGAATTTCAAACAATAAAAGAATATTTATTTATACTGTTGACCATTTAACAATTATTTCCAGAATTTCAACGAAAATTATCACCAATCTTTACAAAATACAAAATCAATTTAGGTTAACCATCCACTAATTAAGTGTACTTAGTTTTGTAATCCATTTAACTATATAATTACAGGTTTTACTAGGATTTCTTATTATTAGACTATAATTTTTCCGGAACCCCTCGTATCCTCGAAATTATATGTGAAATTTGAATGTTAAAAAGGATTGACACACCTGGAATTTCTAATCTCGATATCGACACCTGTTGTACGGCTTCGCTGCACGGCCGATAATTCCGCTTGCCTCGAACCCACAGGATCTCTTCGATTTTTCACAAATGACAAATGACTGTTAATTCTGTCAATTCTAGCTCCAGCCAATTCCTCCTAAGAGAACTACCGACCGATAACGCTGCTTTCACAGCTGTATAAATTACTTACTAGGATCGTAACTAAACGACTAACTACTAAGCTAGACGGATATCAGCCAAGGGAACAGGCGGGATTCAAATCTCAATTCGGCACTTGCGATCATCTACACACAATAAAAATATTAATAGAAAAAACCACCGAATACAACCTTCCATTGTACCTCGCACTAATAGACTACGAAAAGGCCTTTGACAGCGTGGAAATATGGGCAGTAGAAAAATCACTTCAAAACTGCAGAATTGATTATAGATATAGTCAGTTACTACACAACATCTATAAAAAAATGACCTCCACTATCAAATTGCAGAAAGACACAAACTCAATAGCAATAAAAAGAGGAGTAAGGCAAGGGGATGTTACATCCCCCAAACTCTTTACGTTAGTATTAGAAGACGTTTTCAAGAAGCTAGACTGGTCAAAAAAGGGTATAAATATAAACGGCGAACGGTTGAACAACCTCAGATATGCAGACGACATAATACTAATAGCGGACAACTTTGAAGACCTCCAACAAATGATTCAAGAACTTGATGAAAAGTCAAAAGAAGTAAGCCTAAAAATTAACCGGAAGAAAACAAAGGTCATGACCAACACAGAAGAAAATAGAGAAATAACGTTAGGAATCGACGTAGTAGAACAGGTACAAAGTTACATATACTTAGGACAAGAAATTAGGTTAACTAAAGAAAACTAGACTGTAGAAGTAAGCAGAAGAACAAGATTGGCATGGGCAGCTTTCGGACGTTTAAGTTTTATTTTAAAAAACAGATCAATACCCCAATATTTGAAAACTAGAGTATTTGATATGTGTATATTGCCGGTTCTAACATACAGTGTTCAGACATGGACCTTCACAAAGAGCAATGTGGAAAAGATAAGAACAATCCAGCGTTCAATGGAACGAGCAATGCTTGGGATAACTCTGAAAGATCGAAAGACTAATGAATACATAAGATCGAAAACAAGGGTCACAGACGTCGTAGAACGAATGGCCCGACTTAAGTGGAAATGGGCTGGACACAATGAGAGACTATCAGATAACAGATGGAACCATGTCATTAACAAATGGAGACCATGGATTGGAAAAAGAGGAAGAGGAAGGCCCCAAAAACGATGGGTCGATGATATCAAAAAAGTGGCAGGCCTAGGATGGATGCAAACAGCGAGAAATAGAATTCAGTGGAGAGGCATGGAGGAGGCTTACGTCCAATATTGGAATACCTAAAGCTAGATAGAGAATTTCAATAGTCTTAGAAATGAAACAAGAGAAATTTGGATTTTCTAGGCTTACCAAAAGATGTTAAATGGCGACAAGGACTCTCTCAAAAGAATTGCACACAGATTGGAATCAACTCCCGGGAACTCACATCAAACTAACGATGCCTAAGAACTTCCCAAATGTGTCTTGAAAATTTAAATCGGAAAACTTTCCAAGTTAAAACGACTTCTAAATTAACTCAAAACACGTGCACCTTCTATGAGAACTCGTACAATTATGTTTTTAAACGGAAAATCCAAAAATTCACCATTTCCTGAACCGGAAATACACGAGTAAATGACGAAACTTCCACAAGGCCAAAACTGAATTAGTCAAAAATGTTTGTATGCAATCCAAAACGCTGTAATGAAAATTTAAATGCCAAACAACCAGGCGTAAGAAATCGCACGTTACACACTATATTATCCCTTCACCACTTGCTGGGTTAAAATAAAATGCTAAACAGTTATAAACTAATTTAATTTCTTGAATGCAACATAATTCAAACAAATTCAACCTAATTTAATTATAATATCAAGCTAGTGCAAGGTGCAGCTGATTGATATCGGTAAAAAAATTAATGTCTAATACTCTCTAGAATTGTCATGTTTACTGGTTTTGTGTTAACAATTTCGTTAGCAGTATGCAATTAGAAAATCAAATATGATAGAGGCGTTCCTCGAATAATTTTTATCAATTTTATATGTTCATCATAAATATTAGAAGTCCCTTTAAAGGTTATGTTAAATGCAGGCTGCAGTGTCTCAGATTCTAATTGAGTTTATGCTACTGCTACTGAAACGGTTCGATAATACGTTCATATTTCAGCTGTAATAACATTCTTATTAATTTTGTTCAAGAATCACTCAACTGTTTAATTTACTGGGGAATTCACCAATTCATTACGCCAATGGGGTTCAAACTTGGATCGAACAAAAATAAATAGAAAGTCTTCTGTGGCTTGCGAGAAATTCGAATTTAATTTCAGTTGCAAACTACAATTATGAATGTATGCCGCAAAACAGAATAAGTTAATTGAAGCCATTGAAAGAACATGAAAAGCTCTTCTGCAAAGCGTTATAAGAAATTTAATTTAACTCATGGATAAAAACTGAGAAATCAAATTAGGCACAAATCGAATTCTACAAAATATTAACGTTTTGGTTTCGTTTTTGCGCTGTTATTGTATAGGGTTATTCAAAAGTAAGCATAAAATAACATTGTTACAGTTTTTTGAAAACTAAAAATG
The DNA here is from genome assembly GCA_014611495.1 of Limonius californicus. Taxonomy (NCBI): domain Eukaryota; kingdom Metazoa; phylum Arthropoda; class Insecta; order Coleoptera; family Elateridae; genus Limonius; species Limonius californicus. The sequence goes on along the minus strand of JABXWE010042454.1, from coordinate 19,605 downwards.
TATGACATAAATATATACAATCATTTTTTGAAATAATAGAGGAGTTACCATCAACACTTTTGTTTTAAATTAGTTGATTTAATAGTAGAACATAATTCACATGGGCTAGATATCAATCCTAAACAATCGAAGTGTTAACGCAGCTTCTTGTTATACAGGTTACAATTTGACGTGGGCACATTGTTTGAAGAAACTTTGAAGAGACAATCTGTTACATTTGCAATAACTGAAGAGGTATTTCAGAAAGTTTCAAGATAGTATTATTTCAGCCCTCAAAATCCTCTTCTTCCTCCGTATTTAGGCAATTGGCCTGCTTACTTACTTACTTACTTCATCCTCGTTGCTCCATTCAGAGCGTAGGACTTCTACTATCCTCTTCCAATTTTCTTTATTTTTCACTTCAACTTCTATTTCTTCCCAGGCCAACTTATTTTCCTCTAACTCTTTATCTACACTTCCTTTGCAGGTTTCTGTCGGTCTTCCAATTTTCCTATTTCCGGTCGGGTTATATTTAGTGCATGCAATATCGTCTTTCCTCCTTAACGTATGGCCGATCCATTTCCATTTTCTTCGTTGGGTGGTTTTGCTTATAGGTTCTTGATTTGTCTTCCTCCATAACTGTACATTTGTTACTTGGTTTGGCCAGTATATTCCAATTATCCTTTTAAGGTATTCGCTGATGAAAACTTGCATTTTATTTATCCTTCTTTTAGTTATTTTACAGGTTTCCCCGTATAACGCTACACTTTTCACACTTGTACTAAATATCCTAATTTTGGTTTTAGTTGTTAACTCTCTCCATTTCCAAATATTTTATACATGTGATACGCGATTTTTGCTTTATTTATTCTGTTTTCAACATCCTCATCTATTTTGCCTTTATTATTTAATATACAATATACATCCCAAATAATTCATTTTTCCAACAATCTCTATTTCTTGTCCATTTACATAGATTCCCATTTCTCTTGGCGTATTGATCTTCATTATTTTTGATTTCCTCACATTTATTTTCATTCATATTCCTTTGGCTTCTTTAGCTATTTTTTCGATTTTCTTTTGCATATGTTGCCTCTTTTCGGATAGCAAGCATATACCATTAGATCTTCAAATTGTTTAAAAACGTTCCACCTTATTCCTACTTTGTTGCGTACCGTTTCTACCATAATTCAGTCTATCAATATAATGAGTAGTGTAGGCAACAGAACGCATCCTTGCCGGACCCCACCTTCTATCTCTATATTCTTGTAAGTTTCCCATTATGTAGTATTTGTGCTGAATAATTTTCGTAACATAATTGAATTACTTTGAGGTATTTCGGTGGAATTCCATATTTTTCTAGTATTATCCACATATTTGCTCTGTCTACCCGATCGAAGGCTTTTTCGAAATCCAGGAAATTAATATACATATATTTTATTCTGTCAATATTACAGTTTACTTTCGGCTTAGACCGCGTCGTCATTTGGGAACTACACCCAGCATTATCAGGTAAGAACCGACCTGTAGCTTGTCTGCCTTTGCTCTAGAAGTTTGAGCAATATTTGTTCGTAGGTCCTGCCTGGCTAAACAGGGCCGTGTGCTTAGATTATTTAAACCTTGGCGCGGACAAGGATTTGATCTTAATGTATTTTGTTTGCCAGGACAATAATACTTAATGCCTGTTAGCTGTATGCGAACCCATACAAACTGGTCTAAGCCGAAAGTAAATTGTAATATTGACAGTTCGAGAAATCGCGAAAGCCTCAAAGAATATATATTATTTTGCCATTCGAGTGTTTGTTCTATTATAATATTCAAGGTTGCAATATGATCCGTACATGCTCGTCTCGTCCGAAATCCTGGCTGATTCTGTCTCATCAATTTTTGTTTTCATTCGCTCTAATATTAATCTCGTCATTATCTTACTAATCACACTCAATAATGTTATCGCACGTAAGTTTTCACACTTGGTTTTTTTTTTGTATTTTTACTATTATTTCTTGTTGCCACTCTTCTGGCATCTTTCCTTCATTCCACATTTTGTTTATCAACCCAATTAGTATTTCTGCCGATGTTTCTGTATCAGCCTGCTAATAAGCTATAATAGCAACTTCTATGAGTCTTTTGAACGTATGAAGGCCATGCTACATGGTTTACGATTGATGTAAGAACCGGGTCCGACATCTTCACGTGTTTTTTTGGTTTGTAAATAATTACAATTATCTTCTTTTTACCTCTACTTCTGAATAGTTTCATGTAATGAAAACTAGCGTTTTTTCTTTCTGAATATTTTTGTTGTTATAAGGGTCGGGGATGGCTCAGTGGTAGAGAGCTAAGCTTTGGATGTAATAGTCTAAACGCTTCCCGGTTGGAATCTTTCCAGCTTCGGAAATTTTTCTAATTCCCTAGATGGTCGGTGCTGGCTCCCGGTCTCCATTTGCCATTGGGGATCAAATTAATGGTACTCCTCAAATTACTGTCGCATTAGAGGAGTAAGAAGACCATAAACAAAAACATTCACACACAACAGGCAAGCCAAGCATGGTTTCGCACCAACACGGTAACCCGCAGAGTCGGGCCCTGTTGTGCATAGCACAAACTAGCGTAGCCTTGCCCTACACCGCATCGTCACTGCGCAAGCGGTACAAACGAGGATCATGATAATGATGATGATATTAAAAATTTAAAAATTAGTTTTAACACATTTTAATTTACTATTTCAGAAGTTGCTTGAATACGATTGATAGATCCATTCCTATTTTGAACTGGAGTTTCATAAACCAGTATTCAAACTTGACCTCAAAGAAAAATCTGTGGAAGGTTAAATGAAACCAAGTATTTACTGCTCCCAAAAGAATATCGTCAGTAAGCTCAATAAAACTGGGTGTTGAAAACAGCGAAGTTGTTCTGGTATAAAGCTGGTGTACTCACATGGTTCAATAAGATGTTTACATTAAAACTATGTGGACAGTTTTTTCATATGTAAGATGTAGATTTTCCAACATTCAATAATGTTCATTGTATTAATTTAGACAATTGCTGTCATATGTTACTTTTTCAGAATATCAGTAGTGTGTCCAAAACTGTACGGGAAAAGTGGAAGCCTTGATACGCCAGGAGGTTTGATAGACTGTCATATTTTCGTCCTATTTATTCTGTGCCCGTGGCTTCCCACCGTAGCAAGCAACAATAAACAATAATGAACAAGTTGATGCATGGATGATTAATAATCTAGAATACACCATGAAAATTAAACATGTACCGGAGATAGTTAGTCTTGCATATCCTAGGGCATTTGTAGCAGCAAACATTTCTAAAGGATTTTTCTCATACTGGAATATACCCATACAATCCACAAATATTCCAAGATGCTGATTTCGCAAGTACAAAGGTTTCAAACAGGGTATTAGAAATGGACAACAGTACAAAACTAAACAATTCTGAAGTGAACAATGCCGAAATAGTGTCTAAAGAAGTAACAAATGTAGAGTCATACAATCAAGTGAACGTATCACAGCCTACTACATCAACTGGGCAGTCGTGTGAATATATGAATGGTGCACAACAACAACTAAAGGATGCAGAGGTGCAGCCAGGTACTACCTCTTGTCAGGAAGGAACAAAGAGTCTTCCCAGCGAAAAGGATATGGATTTCAAATCACAAAGGGTCATTAAGAGTCTCGAGGAAATTCGTCCGTTCCCAAAATACCATTAAGAAAAAGCCAGGGGGATAGGATGCCAGGCAGAACAAGAATTCTCACAGATACACCAGAAAAAAATGAAATCTAGGAAGAAATTAGAATAAGGCATCCAAAGAAAAAAATCAAGGCGGATGCACAGAAAATTAAACACGAACTAAAAGAACTTTAAAATCTCCCGACGTGGTAACAATCATTAAATTACTAAAACTGAAGTGGGCTGAGCATATAATTAGAATGCCAAATGAAAAGACGCCAAAAAGGATATATAAGGCACATTTCGAAGTAACAAGGGCCAGGGCAAGATCTCGACGTTGATGGGCGGAGAACATCGCGAAAGATGTTGCCGAGCTCCTACGAGTGAGAATCTGGGAGAGACTAGCCATGAGTAGAGACGAGTGGAGGAGGAAGATAGGGGAGGGCTGGGTCCAGTAGCAGTGTAGTAAAATAAATTGCATATGGGAAATGATTGCGCGGAGACTCGCAGGCTGTTTGAGGTAATTAGTGCTGTGACGCATTAACCCAGGGGACCGACGGTGTTAGGTACACTCCGAGGTACCGCAGGTTGCAACGTTAGAGCGAATATTTCGGTCACCCATCCAAGTAGCAACCGCGCAGATCGTTCCTTAACTTTGAGTACTGTTTTACCAGTACTCGCGCTTGTCCGCCACTCTGCTTCCCAGGACTGTAGTGCCATGGAGAGAGAGGAACAACATACACTTCTAGTAATTTTTTATTATTAATATTTGTATTTAAACCCTCTGTTCTCAAATTTCAAAATCAGTTTATAATTATCGTCATGTGTATAATTAAATTTATAGGTAAATATGTTGCATGATCGTGTTGGGTAAAATATAAATTAATAATCATACTTTAGACAACCATACTTCTATACCCAATGAGTACATTTAACTACTCACTACTGAGTTAACACCTCTTTTTTCATTACACTATATACAATCAAATGAATGATTAGACTGTATGTATCATCTTAATTTAGACGACAAACTTCCCCACATTTTATTATATTACTGAAAAAATACTAATCTGATTTCCTTTATACACACATTTTAATGTTGATGTCTGTCAATATGTCATCATATGACCACTGAATTTCCGTCTTAAAACACTCACCCTTGGAAATCCTAACCCATCATGCATTCTCGAGATTCTGATGTCATCGTACGTAACAAGAGTAAACTATATTAGGAACGCTTGCTCGAAAAAGTAAAATTCAGCCTCAGAAAATGTGCAGAAGCATGAAGCTAAATACGAAGCCCCTTGTTTTCTGATTTAGTTAACGTACTCAGGAGAAATTTTATCTGTGTTCTCTACATGTCGCAAAATTAGGTCATCCAAGATTGTTTTTCTAATGTACATATTCATTCCGTATCTTTTCCAACTGCCTTAACTTTTTGAATCTATCGTATCGTAAACAAGAAAATTCACTTTATAATGTATAGATTAATCAAACCCAATTTGCTCAAACCGTACTTCGCGAAAGAAGCATGCAAATTCTTCGCGCCAAATCCGAGATCAGTATAATTGTTGACTCAGTATTGTTATTCAAAATATGTGAAAATGTTAATGTCCAATAGCCCCATACAACAGCAGGCTCCGTAAAGCGCGGCCCTCCTGTTAAAGAGCAGGAGCAACAAAAGCAACATAATTTCCTGTGAGGTTCATTATCAATAAAAAATTGTTTCATCTACTGATTAAATATACACCTAATCATTGATGAATACTTCTACAAACTCGTAAAGAGGTAGTAGTAACTCCGGCTACAAAATCGTTTGTATTGTGAAACCCAAACTTTTTTAAATTTCAACACGCGTTTAGCAAGTTCTGTTCCAGGGCGCTTACGAGGTCGGACAAATATATAACGGGATTGATCCAATACAAAGCATCTGAGGTAGCCATAGGTGAAAATACCTCTAGCGTCCTTCGAAGTAATCTCCCTCGACTTCTACGCACCGTTGACATCGACGATACAAGTCGCGGAAAGCCTGCTTAAACTTGTCGCGAGAAAGTGCGTTTAGTTCGGCGGTATCATTCCGTTGAATGTCATCCACGTCTTCAAAGCGTCTTCCCTTGAGGGTCAATTTCAGCTGAGGAAACAGCATGAAATCCGCTGGAGACAGATCCGGCGAATAGGGAGGATGTTCTAAGACTGAGACGTTTCTTGTCGCCAAAAACGTCTTCACAATCAAGGCAGAATGCACAGGGGCATTGTCGTGTAAAAGGTGCCGCTTGATGGAGGCTACCAAATGCGGTCGCACACGTCGAATGCTTTTTAGTAAACGCGTCATGACATCCTTGTAGTACAGGCTAGTGACGGTGACACCCGGTGGCACAAATTCTTTGTGAAGGATGCCTTGACTGTCGAAGAAAGTGACCAGCATGGTCTTCACTTTCGATTTTTGGAGACGGAACTTCTTTGGTCTGGGAGACGTCTTCGATCGCCATTCCATGTTTTATCTCTTGCTTTCTGGATTGTACTGGAAGCACCACGACTCTTCACAAGTAACAATTGAATGCAGAACATCTGGGTCACTGTTGGCTATTGCAATGAAGTCGCGGGAGGTGTACACTCGATGCTCTTTTTGCTCAGCGGTCAAATTGTCAAATTGTGCTGGACAAATTTGGCACAGGCCTTCCTTTTCTTCAAATCTTTCTCCAAAATGGTTCTAATAGTTTCACGGCTAATATGCAGCTCCTGCTCCATCATTCTCAGTGTCAGTCGTCGATCAGCAGCCATAAGTTGTCATACTTTTTCGATCGTTACGGGGTTTCTCGTTGTGATCGGACGGCTTCTGATCATCGTAAAGGTCCTGCCGACCTTCACTAAATCTGGCAAACCACTCGAAAACGCGAGTACGGGACATGGCCTCATCGCCGTACACAGTTTCTAACATCTCGAATGTCTCCGTGGCCGTATTCCCCAATTTGAAACAAAACTTAATGTTCGCTCTCTGCTCCATGTTTGACTTGTGTCACATACGACAGCTGCACTAACTTGTTCATTCGCATGCACAGCCTACCACGCAAGTTCTGACAGAATGCCGTTTTAGCTATGTGTAGACGAAACTTACAGCTACAATTTGGATATGATTTGGAAATAGTCAGTTTCTTATATCGTCCGCAGTAGTGCCAATTCCGTTTCATATTTGTCCGACCTCGTAATATTTAGTTACATTACGGAGTACATACAGTATTTTATATCGTAGAATAGCGTATGCACTAACAGATCAAAGCGTGGGACATACCCCACGGGTTCCGATAGTATGAGTAGTATTCAAATTTAAACAGGAATGTTTAAATTAAAACCCAATTTTAAACCCCAAATTACATTAATTAAAGGTTGGCCGTGACTATTGTTATATATCAGTGCCAATTGTTTTTCTATAATATAGTAATTGACAGTTAAGTTACGATGCCGGGAAGTTCTGTACATATTAGCATTGACCAGCGTATAACAATCAAATTTCTTACGAGTGAAAGCGTAAATTCGACTGGCTTTTTGACAAGACTGAGAGCAATATGGCGATCAATGTTTTTCTAAAAGTCGTGTATTTGAGTGGTGGATCATCAATATCTTTTTAAAAGAGTTTTTTAGAGATGGGAGAAGTCGTGTAGAAAATGAGCCTCATGTGCGATAAACTGCAACTTCGGTTAATTGTGAAAACGAACAAAACGTTAATGCTCTTATTTAGCAAGATATTATAAGGTGGATTTCGCGCTTGTTTACCGACGAACACAAGTTGAATCGTTTGCAAATCGCTTCTTTTCTACTAATGCCATATGAGGGAGAATGAGATTAATTTGGACTCAACTGTGACAACTGATGAAAGCTAGATACACTTTACTCTTGAGTCTAACCGTGAAAATCTAGAACGGTGTCACACCATCTCTCCTAAGCAAAGGACAGCATAAACTCTGTTGTCAACTGGTAAAGTGATAGCAACTTTTTGTTTGGGATTCTCTAGGGGTGCTCTTTGTTGACTTCCTTGCAAAACCTCGTACTATGAATGCAAACTATTATTCGAATCTTTTGCGCAATAAAGTTTAGCAACAATCGGAAACAATTGGAAGAGAAGACAAAGTTCTATTTGCTTTCTTCAATACATTGGTCATCCTCATACCACTGCAAAATCAAGTAAAACACTAAAGAGATTTTAGTGGAACCCTCTTCCGCAAGGAGCATACGGCCGTGATCTTGTTTCCTCCGATTTTTATTTGATTGGCACACTAAAATATTTTTTAGGCGGTAGAAGATTTCAACCAAATAACGATGTTATCGAAGCTGTTGAAGGATGAATAGCCATGACTTCTACAAGGAAGGCATTAGTTTCTAATAATTAGGAAGCTTCCAGAACGATGATAGCAAGATAATATAGTTTTCACCGTTGTAATATTTTTATACCCATTTTTATCATTACATTCCTGTTTAAATTTTTACCCTCCGCGAAATTGTTTTAAAAAATCGTAAATTTGCATGGTATATTTATGCCTAACCGACTTTTATGGTCAAAGACACATTAGCAAAAATATTTAAAGAGGTCATTTCAGAAAATTGCATCACCTGTACTGAGAGGTAACAACCAGATATAATAGTATTTAATTTCCTTGTATTGTTATCACTGATATACCTTGTAAATTACATTAATTGTTTACATTAAAGAACAGTACCATTTAATTTTCATGTGAAGCTTCAGGCTTCCGCGGTTTGTGTCTAATAAAGTCTTCTCTTCGGGCTTTCACCGCGTCGTCGTAGAATTGATAGAGGCTGACGTTTCGCTAACGGTTGCAGGTAGCATTATTAATGGTTTAAACCCTGTGATAATGCTACCTCTAACGGTTAGCGAAACGGCAGCCTTCATCAATTTTACTTAGTTATTAAATTTTTTAGTCATTTTAATCGAAGGGTAATTTTAACATGATAGACTTTTATTAACAAGCTTCTATAATATTATACTCTACGGCGAATAATATTTACGATGTCGTAAAACTTTGACGCAAAAGTTTAATTTAAGCCAAATTAAAACCAGGAACGTCGCAACGAGTACACAATGTTACACTATTCTATTTATTTATAAATGCATCCCTAACGATATCAACATGCGTCTATCTAATACATAATTTTATTAGCCCTAATATTACCTTAATTGTAATGTAAAGTTCTTTAAGAAGAGTTCAGTTTAAAATTATGAAGTTCTCCCACTTATGTGAGTTTCAGAGCGACCCCATGACTACATACATGCGTATTGCCATATTTAATTTAAATTGACGTGTTACAACATGCTCTAATTGAGATATCTTATTATTTTGCTAAATTTAGTAAAGCTATATTTTGCTACACTATGCAGAAATAGATTGTTTAAACACATATACATCAAATACAATGTAATTTTGTTTATTTCCGATCATTGGTTTAGTTTCGCAGACTGTGTAACTTGGAATCTAGGTAGCAAAACTGTTTGTTTTGATTTATATTCATCTTCAGAAAGGCATAGAGGATACGTTTCAACTTTATTTGTGCATTCTTGAGCTATAATTTAGCAAATATGAGAAAAAATAATGATTTTGACAGCTACATACTGAAGTGTAAATTTGTGAATTTAATACTTTTTTTTGAGAAAAATATGTTTGTATTAATGTGCTAATGTGTGTAAGGAAGCTTTTTGCTAAAGTTGATTAACATTGAAGTTGTTTTTAATAATTTATTTATAATTTAATGTAAAAATATTTTTCAATTTCCAAATGCATTATCGAAAGCATACCAAATGATATATCGAAATGTGTGTATTTTTTTGAGTAATACAGTAGTGACTTCATTTTGTTGTAAAATTATTGATAAGAATGTTATTGTACGTTTTAGATATTTGTTAATAATTTAATCAACTTAATGTTTTGTTCTGATTGGCGGAGCCCTTTGAGGACGCATAAGATTTTGTTTGTTTGTAAGCGATTGTTAGACAACGCGCTCAAAATCAAAGGATCTTGCCTTAAAACCAAAGTGAGTTACTATAAAATCGTGGAGCGAAAAGCACGCAACTCTGCAAAATTGTAAATTTTGTGTAATTATTCAAGTGTTTTGATAATAAAAATTGTGTTAATGTTTGATTACATTCTAAAAGTGTTTTCATCTTACTTACGGTGGAGGATTTGTGAATAGTTCAAAAAATTCGAATTGCATTGAAAAATTGACAGGCGGCTTCGGTTTTTCTGTCATTTGCTTCTTCGGTTGTCAATTGTTTATGGGCCAATCTTCAATTTGTTTTGACAAGTGGACGAAAATATTTACAAATAAGGAAGAAAAATAAAATTAATTTACTTACTTGACGAAATTTGGATTTATCAAAGAACATTTTACTTTACCTATTTTGTTCAATAAGTTCCTGGACAACGAGTTTGCTGTGGTCGTTTGTGGTAATTTGTCACGTACATTCGCGCTAAAGCTGACGAATTCAAAAATTCAAGACAGGATTGGATTCCACCAAGGTTGCGGTTACACAAGCAATTTAAGAATAAATAGGTGGGTTTAGCTCTTACAAAAACAAACATTTCAAATAATAAATAAAATAATACCTGGTGTTTAATATATTTACTTTCTATAATGAATTTGAATAGTATTGTGCTAATTAGATTCGGTATGTTTAATTTTTTTAGCTTCCCTATGTTTTTCTTTTTTGTGTGTGTTTTCACTTTGTTATTAGCTATTCGAGTCTACACAGTTGGTCCGACTATAATAGCGACCCTGAGATTTTCATAAAAGGTTGGTGCAATTTCATTTGATTTTGTGTTGGTTAAAAAATTTATGGATTTGTTTATTATGGATATTCAACGAGAGGAAGATATCTTAATTAAGAGTCTGATATTGTTTATGGCACCCAATGTCTAGGTTTAACCATATATTTAAATTTATTTTGCCCAACTCAACTTAATAATGATTACATTTATTAGTAGTACGTATTTAGTTAGCAGCAAATTTATTACAACAACAAAATTATAAACTTAACGCTGAGATAAAAATTTTGGTTCGGAGATACCTATGTTTAATTGCTTTCGAAAATTATAAATTTAAAAATAATTTTTATAGTTGTAGAATAAAATTATATCTAGCGAACTCTAATATAATTTCAATAGGAATATCTTCTTAATAATTGGTTTATTACATAAAATTATTTTGTACACTACTTATTAGTTTTTGTCATTTTTGAGTAAATACGCACTTTGTCAAATAAATGTATGTTGCTAACAGAGATCACAAAAACGTTAAAAATTCGTAACGGAACGACAAATCTGGAATGGATTCAAAAAGGTTATATCAATCATTCCATGGAATAATTCTATGTACAATGAGATATTTAAATTGGCTAGAGTCCACATATTTGAACGCTATTTACCTAATATTTACTATTACTGCTATCGCATTTGCATCTGAAATGGGATAGTTTATTCTCGACGCTGGTATAAGTTAACATTACGTTTTTATTTATACTTTCTTTCTGAAATATTACGCTCTGTCATATACAGAGTATCTAAAAATGAATAAGAAATGTTACAAAACATATTAAGGAACTAGTTATCGTTGAAATTAAACATATTAAATGTTATGTTTAATTATTACCAAGTTCTTTATTTAACAGTTTTGGTAAAAAGTAAGTTTGAAAGCTCATTTCGGGAGGAATGCAACGGATGTTTTATTTTCAAATTATTATTAATATTAAATATGTACTGTTTAATGTAAAAAATCTTCAAAATGTACACTAGGGTGGAGCGAAAAATCGAAATGTGATTTTTCAGTAAGTAATAGTCGGGAAAAACTGTAGGTCCCCCGTGTTTCTACCTTAGCGCTGAGGAGAAACACGTGGCAGAGAAGAGGCCGATGCCCAGCAGTGGGACGGAAAGGCTGTCGATGATGAATAGTCGGGAAAAACTGCCTTTTTGCCTTCTTATAAACCTGTCAAAATTTCACTAAGATATTACAATTCCTTCCGGTGCCCCCGCACATCTGAAATTTGAAAAATATTGTAAAAATATATACTGCACTTATGGTGACTTTTTGTTACCACATTCCTCAAATTCTTTCGCTTTTACTTTGCGACATACAGTACAAGTGTACTCCTTTGATATAGTGCGCAATTATTGCGCATACGGAGTGCTTAAACTCGTATCAGTGTAAGTCCAAGTAGCTCATTTTTCAGTCGTTTTTCAGCTTCAGTTGTAAGTGTATGCCACGCGGTTTGATGTAGCAATGTAGTCAAATTAGCGAGGTTCCGAGTAATAAAATCATGGCGTCGCCGTCGTGGGGAATAAAAACTCGAACAGTGAACTGTATTGTGTTTGAAACAGCGAAAAAACTTCGTGATAATGTTTTATCTGCGTACGAAGATGTTATTAAATATTTCCTTTGGCTTAGACATTATACTCAAATAAAAACAATGTCTGAAATTACTGACGTTATTGCTAAAAAGATAATCGGCTTATGGAATATGGCGTCCATTCCTGTTGTTTCATATAATAGAATCGTGGAGCTACTTCGTGAGTACCATAACAAATATAGAAATATTGTGAAACCCTCAAAAAAATGAATGTACAAAGACAGTTATCATGTGAAAACAACACAATTCCAAGCCGGTGCGAAAAAGCTGTTTGATATATCCGCCTGTAAATGCAAAGATCTTAAAGCATGTACTTGTGAGAAGTCCAAGAAAGTTCGTAGAAGTGAACAGTTATTCCTTATATGTCAAAGAATCGAAAGAAAAACGATTATGGGATCAGTTGATATTTTCTTTTATTAGCTCGCAATATCCCATTGTTGGGCAAAGGCCTCCCCCATAAGGGGGGTTGTTGATCTACTCTCCCATAGTGATCAATCCTCGTGGGAGAGAGGCGCCGCGTTAACGCAACCTTCGGGTCATCCATCCAAGTACTGACCGGAGCCAACGTTGCCTTAACTCTTCTGATCGTACGTGAACGGGCGACGAATGTGCGCAACCCGGGATCCTCGTTGATATTATTGCGACTAAAAAAAACTTGGAAAAGGAAGAAAGAAAACATATAGAGTTTCAAAGAAGCTTTAAACGTAATACGGAGGAGAAGAAAAATACACCTTCATAAGTAGTTGAGGTATCACCTTCACAGGTCTTGGATGACGTTCATATATCTTCAGAATCGTCAAGTCCGGATATTTTCCAACCTTCTTTCTCAAAAAGAAGCAGATCATCTCAAATGAGAGTCAATTTACTCTCACTGGCTCTGGCATGTGAAAGAACCGGCATTTCCGACAAAAGTGCAGCTATTATCACCACTGCTGTCCTAGAAGATATTGGTATAGTTTCGCAAGCAAATAGCTCAAGTGTTGTTGATAGACATAAAGTAAGAAGACAGCTAGAAAAAATTCTTTGTGATATTTCAAAACAAGAAAATGACAAAGTTTCGCCGATTCAAGAGCTATACTTCGCCGGTCGAAAAGATAGAACATTCGTTTTAGAAAGCAAGGGAGGCAAGTCCCACCGAGCAACCGTAACTGAAGATCATTGTGTCTTAATACAGGAACCAAACTCGAAATACATAGGTCTTGTTACACCTCAATCTGGATCAACTGCTAACATAAAAGCAAGTACTGTGGCAAAATTAGAAGATATTGGTATGGATATGTCGAACTTGGTGGTAATTGGATGTGATGGCACCGTTGTAAATACGGGATACAAAGGTGGTGTTTTCAGGCAACTGGAAGTGCACTTTGGAAGAACTTGCCCCCAATCGACGAAAGCGATTTAAATACGGACCAAAAATATCTGCTAGAAATTTGCTGGACAGTAGTATCAAGGGCTGCACCGAAAGTTTGACTAACAGAGACCCTGATAAGATGAATCATTCTAGATGGCTGACAATGGCAAATCGACTGGCGCGGTAGGTAATATATTGCCACTGAGGCTCCATCTAAAAATCTAAAAGTATTAGCACAATATGTTATAAAGGTCCATGCTCCGGTCTGGTTTCAAATAAAATGCAACTAGTCCCGTGTCAATGGTGCTAATAATTTATTGAATTTAATTCGGTTATCAAGATACCTCAGCGATGACAAAAAGTAATCGATCCAGTAAATCAACGCAGTAGATACTTCGGTCATCCAGAAAATATTTTTATAGCAATATTGTGTGATAAAAAAAGTACCATTAGAGAATTTACGCTTAGGTGGATTTTGAAAATTAGATCTCAGCAAAAAACACCTATTCTTTTAAGACATTTACACTAAGTGACTCCAGGAAACTGGGCCCTTACAATACACTAACTATGGAGGCTTCCCAGATTAGACCTACGACTAATGATTGGAAAGTGGCCTCCAAAGTCGTAACGTTTGAACGCACAAAATGGGCGATTTCAACATGTGCCCCTTTCAAAGCTCCCGGCCCTCCATCAAGAAAGGCTGGAAATGCTAGTTAAGCCTCTGTACCACATACTACGTGGCTGCATTACCATGGGATATGTTCTTAATCCATGGCGAGTGGCCAAAGTTATATTCCTACCTAAACCCGGTAAAGACTCTTACTTCCAAGCAAAGGCATTTCGACCAATCCGCCTTACCTCCTTTCTACTGAAAGTGCAGGAAAGATTAATAGACCGCCACATTCGAGACGGATGTCTGGTGCAAAACCCATTACATGCAAATCAACATGCCTACCAAAGAGGCAAATCCACAGAAACGGCCCTTCACCAAATCGTTCACAACGAGCAAAGGTTTTACACTCAAGGCTATGTGGATAGCCTGGTTATCAAGGTGCTCTAAATATTGTGCAATACTAGTGTAACAGGAATCAATTGTCAGGCAATCCTTCAAAGACCGAGCTGGTCCTGTTCACACGAAAACGGAAGATGACAGGTTATATAGAACCCTCCATCTTCAACAGATCACTTGACTTGCAGGTGATGTCAAATATCTAGGCTTTGCCTTTGACGCTCGACTAATCTGGAAAAGTCATGTAAAAAGACAAGAACAAAGGGCCTGCGCATCCTACTAGACGTGCAGGCGCGCTTTACCCAAAACCTGGGGGCTGAAGCCCAGAATCATATTCTGATTCTTCACGGCTGTAGTACGGCCGTAGCTAACATACGCCGCCTTTGTCTGGTGGCCACGATCAGAGCTGACCACTACAAGGACGACACTCGTCCATGTATAAAGATTAGCTTGTCGGGGCATTACGGGCGCAAGGCGAACAACCCCGACAGCGGCCATGGAAGTGCTGCTGGGACTCGCGTCCCTCCACCTTGTGATTGAGGCCGAGGCTCGAGCGGCAACGCATAGGCTGATGTGTACGGAACAATCGAAACCAACTCAGGAAAACGTAGGACATGCAAGAGTTGCCTCCAAATTGAGGGCGACCACTCCCGTTTCTTTGATGGAAAGTGATGGCATGACCTCCTACTTTTCCTTTAGCATACCCTATAAGGTTCACATCCCTCTCCGGGAAGAATGGTTCTCAGACGATCGGCCCTTTCTTAAGCCCGGTGGCCTAGTTTGGTATACAGACGGGCCAAGGAACAGGAAAGGTACCGGCGCCGGTGTATATGGGGACAAACCCAGGGTCTAACTCGAATTTGCCCTAGGCAAATATCCTAAGGTCTTCCAGGCAGAAATCTTCGCGATTACTGCCTGTGCAAATGAAAACTTCAATAGAAGATATAGAGGTAAACACATCCTATATTTGCTCGGACAGTCAAGCGGCCGTTAAGGCCCTGATATCTCCCAAGATAGGGTCTAGGCTTGTTGAAGAATGTCGAGCCACACTCGTCAAACTTTCAGCTGAGAATTACGTGAAAATCCTATGGGTTGCGGGCCATAGTGGAATAAGTGGCAATGAGGAAGCTCATGCCCTAGCTGTGGCTGGGGCCTCTGAACCTTTAGTAGGTCCAGAGCCATGTTTTGGAATAGCCCCCAAACACGTGGGGCACGAGATCTGGAACCCCGCAAATGCGCAATTTCAGCATTCTAAATCGGTAGACTATATTCTGAATCTAAGCAGAAGACAAATCAGGATGATAACGGACCTCCTTACAGGCCACGGACACCTGAACAGTCATCTCCACACTATAGGGATTGTGTTAAACAACCAGTGTAGGAAATGTCAAGAGCAAGAGGAAACCTTTGAACATGTCCTCTGCAAATGTCGCCGAAGCGACGGGCCTGTTCAGGGAGTGAAGTGTTTTGTAACCCCAATGGGCACTGGTGGCCTAAGTGCAGGAGCCTGCTCCGACTCATAGAAATCATCATCAGCAATATCGTGGCAAGATTGTGAATTGTCAGAACCACCACTGACTATAAAATATTCCGAAGAGGAGTTGACTGATATGATAAACGAAGGCAAAATGAAAAATGTAATTCAAACTGAATTTCCCAAATTCCCATGCCACACATAGTATCAAACGAGGTGTTAAATTGGTAACAAATGCTTCTTTAGCCGTTTCTGGACAGCAATCTCAAGGTAGCTACATCCGTGCCAAGCTGGAATCACGTCGATTGATGCCAAAATTTGAGACGAAGGCGGAATAGGTTGCAAGAAAATAGTAAGCTACTAACAGTAGCGAATGGGGAAAAACGATTATTTCTGTATTCGTAATTAGAATTAGCAGTTTTGTTCTTTAAAATTCAATATGTATATGTGTTTTTTGTGAAAGAAAAATAAACAGAAAAATTAAAAATTTGCGTTATTTTTTTATTAGTGGCTTGTGGGGCGGTGCACATCATTATCTGATATCACATAACTTTTACGCTCTATGTTAATAGACTATTAGAAAGCTATTTTTTGCTATTACAATGCCCTAAAACTCGCACGGAATAATTTACTACCTAATAAACTGAAATACCCAAGACAAATCTGTAAAATGTTTTACTTAACCGTTCAGGTCACTTGGAGTAATGCAAGAAATTATTTGACAGTTCCCAGTTTTTGCTAGGTTATTTATTAACCTAAAAAGCAACATTTTTTCACTACTATCTAAACACTCCGAAAAAAACAATTGTCCGGTTTTGTTACATAAACCTTACTCGTC
Source organism: Limonius californicus (assembly GCA_014611495.1). NCBI lineage: Eukaryota > Metazoa > Arthropoda > Insecta > Coleoptera > Elateridae > Limonius > Limonius californicus. Next base: position 2,869 of record JABXWE010042454.1, on the reverse strand, counting down.
AGATATCCCCATAAAATGAAATCGGGTGGAGTACGGTACGGAGATCTTACGGGCCACTGAATTGCACCTCTTCTTCTAACATTCAAATTTAAAAAAATTTCGTCTAAATATTGACTAACGATCGCTGCATAGTGCGATGGAGCTCCGTCTTAATTCCGGAGTAATTAAAAAATAAAACATGCGTTCTATTCCACCTGAAACGAGCTTTCAAACGACGTTTTAGGAATTTTTACAGAAGTCCTGTATATTCAAGAATTTATTCCAGTTAAAGTGACCACACGGTGTAGGTACATTTTAATACTTCCCAGTCCCCACGTTAATGTATTGTATTATGCAAACTGCTACACTTTTTACCTGAATACTTTAAAATGGTATAATGTGTTAGTAGACGGTGAATTCCAAGGAGAACAATAAATCCCTGAACCACACTGAGTATTTGTACAGTACTACAACAGTAACATTTACATACCTTTAGCTTGACCACTAGATTCAATTACACTGGTCAGCAAAAAGGACCAATCAAAATGTATATGTAACGTTTTCAAAGCACCCTATATATTTGACCATATTAAATGAAGAAATCGAAAAAGAAATCACGTATCAAATACAAAAGAATGAAAAAAATTTAACATTGCAACACTTGCAAATTTGCATAACAATCATAATATAAAATTGTTTGCAGTCACGTAACTACGTAAACAGTGTAATTTAATCTAGCTTTTACACTACTAGAGTCTAATTTGCAGACATGAAATGCAACCGTGTTAAAAATAGCAATATACGAATATGTGGATGGAATAAACATTGGCTAATGCGGGAGGTTATACCATTCCCAAATATCATCAAAATATACGATATCCTTCTTTCTATTTTTAGTCATAGATTTAATTATTTACCCTGAAAATTAATTTATTTGAAAACCCAGGAATTGCTTCGTTTTGTCGGACTGGATGTAGACACAATATTGTTACATACGGGAACACGCAGTTTTAGAAAAGTAGACAAATAAATACATGGTTTAAAATAAACAAGCGTAAAGTTATATTTTACCAGGAGTGTTCAAATTTAAACAGCAATTTATTTATGAAAAAGGTATTACACTGTTCCAACAATGAAAAATGTATTACTTTTCGCTGTACTGCCGTTGCCAGGCGTTGCACTTGCGCCACCGATCTGGAAGCTTAATACCTTCCTGGAAGAAGTCTTTAGGTTGCACGCCGAAAAAGGTTCCAATGAAGTTTGTTTGTGGTTTCAATTATTCTTGCAGCTTTGTCTTATCTTCCGTTTGTTTCTGATTGCCTGCTTAATTTTATTGTCCAAAAGTGTCGAATAATAGTCTGCATTAAATAAATGTACGACACTTGCTAAAACATCAACAAAGAGCAGCCCTCGAGAGCCTCAAAAATATTTCCATCACTTTACCAGCTGACAACACAGTTTTTGTATTCTTTGCCTTTGAAGATGTGGTGTAACACTACCGCATGCTTACACGTTCTGACTCGAGAGTAAAATCATGTACCCAAGATTCACGAGTTGGCACAACTCAGTCCAAAAATGCACCTCATTCTTTTTTATACCGCTGCAGCAAAGAAGAAGTGTAAACGATTCAACTTGTGTTCTTCAGTCAACAAACGCGGAATCTACCTGGCACTTATTTTACGATACTTTAGTTGTTTGTTTGTTATGATGTCTTCAACACTTTCGAGACTAACTTGTAAATTTTGAGAAATTTTGCGAACTATTATACGGTCTTACTAAATAAGGAGTATTAGCTTTTTAATTTTTTATTTTACAATTAACCAAAGTTGCAGCTCGTTGTACATGGAGCTCATTATCTGCACGAATTCTCCCGTCTCGACAAGATTTCAACTAATTAAACACCTGACCTTTAAAAATGCATTGATCGCTGTATTGTGCTCGCATTCTTATAAGAATTTCAGTCGAATTTACGCCTCCATTCGTAAGAAATATGATTGTTGTTTCACGCTATAATGAGCAGAACTTTTCGACATCGTAAGTGTAACTGTCTAAATAATATTAACGCAAAAGAATTGCCATAGATATGTTAACGAGAGTCACGGCCAACCTTTAATTAATTTAATTTTTGTAATTGCCTTCAGTTGCAATTTTTATTTAAACATTCCTATTTAACGTTCCTCGTGTATTAACTTTAACCTTCTATAATTAAGCTTAGATGAATCTGGTACTGCAGTTAGAATCAAATTGGATAATCACCGTCATGGCATGGGCAGGAATGAGCGTAGATCTTGTTATGTATGTATGTATGTATAATGTAAGTGGGATTCGATGCTGTAATTTTATCGTCTGATTTCCCGCAGTTTCTTATAAAAGACTATTTATTGACCTATGTTTTCGACAGTACCTATTCTAAAGTTACTGATTGCAATCTGAGAAAGTAATTAGCAATTTAAACGGTACATATAATTATGTCATCGGTTATTTTCTATAATTTGTAACGAAGCGTTACTATTTTTTATGTTTATTTTGTAATTTAGAACTCCGTTTAATTTGTTTACATGCCATTTACCGTTTAGAAATTCGTTAGATTGATTTTATTAGTATTATTGTGTACCGACCGATGATTTTCCGAATGCGCCCCGTATTATTTGCATATTCACCGAAACATGTAAATGTAATTGCTAACCGTTGATTTAATTTACATTTCATAGCCGCTGAAGGTAATTTGTTTATTATGTGCCGTATCACCGCATGTTGCATTATTGTTATGCTTATCAGAGGCTGTTTTGGTTAGATATCATTATGGGAAATGATTTCAAACACCGTTTATTTTTATTCGCTGTCATTTTAGGAATGTTTATTGATTTATTTGAATACATTTATGTGCCGT
>JABXWE010042452.1:0-27006 GCA_014611495.1 Limonius californicus | reverse complement strand
TTCGTTACAGATGTGTTCCTAAATGTTTTGTAAAGCATAAAACGTAATATTTTGACTACCATTCACGCAACCACCTTTTCGATTTTTTCAACTACTTACATATTACGAAAATTAGTTAGGGGAAGGTACCTTGATATATTAACTGTATGAATATTATGATGTTAAATATATTACTTTATGAGTATATATGTTATCACTATTGTTTAATCTACCGGGTGTCAACGAGATCAAAACCACCTACATATTTAATTAATTGAAACAAATGGAATTTTATTATGTGGTTAATATAGACCTACATGAAAACAGACTGGTATTAATTTTCACGATGTCAACTTCCTTGTTTTATATTTACATTCATACAAAATTATACTGGGAATGCAGTGAGTGATAGGGATTTCAAATGCTTATAACTGCGTTTGGGTCAGAGGTTTTCAATTTGAAGTCCGAGATGTCAACCCTGATTCCAGATACACTCGCCTTTCCGTAACGCTATGTATTTACTATTACTGTTGAAACAATGGTGTCAAACAAAATGGAGTAAACATTGACATCTCACATGTGCAGTTGAAGAAGATTCTTTTCTTTTGTATTTAATTATTTTTGATTTACATCTCAGCATATGTTATACCACTTGTATTCAGAACAAAATTGTATGGTGTATAAGTTATAATATGCAAGGTATATTTTAGCAATTTGAAAGTGCAAATTAATATTTTTTATGCTCCTTAATGTACAATCAAATTTATATTATTAATATATTAATGGTGAGGCTCTACACCCCATGAAGGAGTTTGGCTTGCAAGGTGCAATGTCAGAGCTCCCTTGCTCTTACACCCGGTTGCTCCTCCTGATTTTTTTCATAAATGCACCAAATTTCATTAATAACTTGCAAGTTTAAATATTCAAAATTATGTGTTAATGTGTTAAATGCAAGGGAAGAACGTAAACCTCTAAAACTAGTGTTGAACAAATACTCAAGTATGATCGAAATGAAATAAAAGTATAAACTCATGCAGTTTCAGATTGATTTTCCCCAACTTTTGAATGCACTATTGTTTAGTTGATCTGTTTCTGCTGCCAATGCCTAATGTAGACGCCAGTAACGTATACTGACAATCCTTATTACACCAGGTACGCACACTGATTTCTCTTTCGAAAGATGGTTTACCACAATTAATACGCCGATGTGGAAGTACGGGCATTGTTTATGTTTCACAAATCCTCATACGTAAGTAAACAAAGTTTCTCGGTTCACCCCAACAGTTAGTTTAAATTTTATCCAGAAGAAAGTAAACATTTATCATGAATAACTTTTTACTGTTGTGAATCGGTCATGTTAAGAAATTAATTGAGATGAAATTATTATAATCATTTTTGCTATTTTCAAAAATGCCATTATTTATCTATTTTAGTGATTATTTTATATAATTTTATTTTTTTGCGAGTATATAACTAATTATTTATATCAATACCGTTTTCTACAGTACAAAGAAAGTTGAATGCAAATGTATGGAAATATGGGAAATTGGTAACGGATGAGTGCATATTTAATAAACATTTCTAAGCGTTTTTGCTTGTTCGTAGTCGTAATAATTGTATGAAGGCATTAGAAGTATTTATCAAACTTGACTGTAAGTTTTTCACCTGTAAAAAATAAGATGAGATTATGTTCGACAACTGTCAACTAACATGTAATTGTGAAAAGGAAAATTAACTTTTCAATTGTATGTTTTTTGTGAGTAATATGTGGATATAGGTGTGACGAACATTTTAATATGATTTTGATAATCATTAATTGTAATATTATTAATTTAAGGTGATTTATGTTTAAAATAAATATGAATTTTGTTAAAAAAATAATTGATAGGCCGCGTGAGGTGTCAAAACATTCTCTTTAAATAAGGAATACGGCTATAATTTCAGTTTTGATGTAAACGATATTTTCAAAAAATTATTTAAATATTTAAGCTTTGGTTAATATGTGTTAATTTCATTCTGCTTTCCCATTGGTTGAGGAAGTCACATGTTTTTTGTAAAATAGTCTTATTTTTGTTTGTATTATGATACTGCAGTAGTTACTTATTAAAAAAACAAAGCGAAAACTTGCCATGAAAATCTCAACGTGAACAGCCGCTCGTCTGGCGAGTCAATTAAAATTGTAATTTTATGTGTTTATTACATCCTGTTTCGATAAAACTATGTATGTATTAAGTGTTACGGTTCAAAGCAGCGTTATTTGTTACTTATCTCTGTGAAAAATTGATAAGATTCGGTAAATTAGCCGGAAATCAAGAATTTGGGGCGGAATATCAAAGTAGCGTCGGTAGACTTCAGTTGTTTTTTTACCGACATGTTTTGTTTGTACCTGCTTTTGAAGTTTAAAACGTCAACAAACTTCAAGGTTAAGAATCACCTACAAGTTGGACAAAAGTTTTATACCTCTTACTTATTGGGGCGATATTCGCATCATATTTTGGAAGTGCAACTGGAATAGCAATCGAATTTAAAATAAATTGAAACAAATAAGTAACATCGAATCAACAAAAATTTGAAAAGTGAAGCAAGTTTGGGGTTAACAATTTAAAAAGAAAATATAAAGGTGCAACGTATTTATGAGTTTATTGGTATATTTGATCACATGAAGTAATAAGCAGTAAGTAATATTTGGATTAATTACTTTGTGAAATGATTTTATGAATACGAAGATACTCAGTCCAAAATTTTTCTGTGAGGAACTTATAAAAAAATCAACAAGTGATGGTTTTTCGTTTTGAAGTGAAACAGGACAAAAGAAATTTTAGTGATCAAGCAGATTTAGTGATAATGCTATTAAATAAGAAATTTGAAAATACATTTATAAAACATGCATATGTATTAAACACCAAATTTAAATTAGACGAATTACTATTAATTTATAAGTAAAGCCAATATTATTAATTTGCTTATCACTTATTATTATTTTATTTTGTAGTTTAATATGTCTAATATTTCCTGAAAAGATATTGTATATAATAATAGATATCTAATATTAATATTGTAAGGTTTCACTTAATAATAACTATAAAAAGAAGTTCTTGCGTAGTCTTTGTCTATGTAGGAAGCCAATATTCCAGCTATGCCACTGTTAGAAACAATCCATTTGAAACACTACGAGAAACAGGAAATTCTACATTATATATTATTTGAGTTTCTTAGCTGCGAACGAGATGAAAATTCAAGGAGTTTTTAAGAACAAGTCGCAAATTATCTATCTATCTAACATGTGTTGTGCAAAAGTCCCTTGTGGAAATACAGTACTGTAATTAAACTTCTTTTGTATCGTTGTAGTGCAATTTCGCTCCTATTTAATACGGATGAAAATTGCGTCGATTAAGCAATGCGAGTCTATTAGTCTGTATTGGAACTGCATCTACTCGTATTAGATACATAAAAAGTAATTGTTTAATTTTGTCTGTTGATTCTATATAATGAAATTGATATGCATTTTATATTATATTTAACATGTTTAATGTCCTGTTAAATTTCAGTTTTTGTCACTACATACTGGTAAAGTTGCATAAACTGACTGTAACTTTTTTTTTAGTAGGTACATATAATCTTGTGCTCCGTGATTGTATCACCTAAATGTTGAGGTTCATGCAGAGAAACAAGTATTTGAAGCTCATTTAAGTATTTGTTTGCTTGTACGGTGCGTGCAATTTAACGTCGCCCAAAAATTAACTTGGAAAATACATTTGCCTTATTTCGTAGGCAACACACTTTCCACATAAAGGTTATAGTATACCTGCAACACTCAGAAAAGAAAACAATTGGTTACAAATGATAAACAAATAAATAGCATAGGTCACCTGTGACTTTCGAATAGTAAGGTCGTAAGTCACCGGTGCCTTACTCGGTGTAGGACGATATTGTAGGTATTTATGATATTCTGTTGTGTCATTAAAGAGCGTAAATTTAAAGATTTATATAAAAAACAAGTAGTTTGTTTCCCATTAAAGTATACGTTTGTTCGTACAGCACAGGGAATTTAATAACCCCCCCCCCCCCGAGTACTCAAGCCTTACAGCAAAACTGATTTGGAAAAATACATTTGCCCCTATTTTGTATGCAACACACTTTCCACTTAAAGATTATCGTATACCTGCAACACCCAGAACAGAAAATAATTCATCGTTTGTACGAAAGCAAATGATAAACCATTAAACAGTATACCTGTGACCTACGCCGCTTGTTCATATAAGGCTGTAAGTGTCTGGTGTCGTCCTAGCGTTGGAAATTGTTGTAGGTATATATAATATATTGTGTGGTTAGAGTTCGTAAATGTTGATGGTTTGCATAAAAAAAAATAGTTTGCTTGTATGGTATGTGTACCCATGCATATGCTACAGTAAAAGTAAACTTGGGAAATACATTTACCCCTATTTTGCAGGTACTACACATTCCGCTCAACACTTATCGTATACCTTTAGCAACCTGATGCCCTTAGGCCACTTAACTCTAAAGGAAAAGATCACATTTTGTACGGAACAAAATTATAAATAGCGTAAGTCATCTTTTACCTACACTTCTCTTTCATATAGTAAGCCTATGGAGTCACCGGTGCCCTACCCGACGTACGGCATGATGTAGATATACATGCTATTCTGTTCTGTGATTAGGTGCGTAAATTTTAAAGAATTATAATTATAAAAAAATATATGTAAAGTAGCCCACAGTGCATGTCTTATAGTAAAAGTAAACTGGGGAAATACATTTGCCCCTAGTTTACAGGCAACACGCATTCCACTCAACCGTTATTGTATTATATGTATTACCTTTAGTAATCCGATGCCCTTAGGTCACTTAACTGTAAAGGAAAAGATCACATTTTGTACGGAAGGAAATTAAAAATAGCGTAAGTTACCTTTTACCTACGCTTTTCTTTCATATCGTAAGCCTGTGGAGTCACCAGTGTCCTACCCGCCGTACGACATGATGTAGATATACATGCTATTCTATTCTGTGATTGGGTGCGTAAATTTTAAATAATTATAGTTATAAAAAAACAATACGTAAAGTAGCCCACAGTGCATGTCTTATAGTAAAAGCAAAGAGCAGTATATTGTATAAATATAGTGCTCTTTGGTAAAAGTAAACTGGGGAAAATACATTTGCCCCTAGTTTACAAGCAACACGCATTCCACTCAACCGTTATTGTATTATATCACCTTTAGTAACCTGATGCCCTTAGTTCACTTAACTGTAAAGGAAAAGATCACATTTTGTAGGGAAGGAAATTATAAATAGCGTAGGTTACCTTTTATCTACGCTTCTCTTTAATATAGCAAGCCTGTGGAGTCACCGGTGTCCTTCCCGACGTACGACATGGTGTAGATATACATGCTATTCTATTCTGTGATTAGGTGCGTAAATTAGAATTATAGTTATAAAAAAACCAAATAGTGTGCTTGCATGGTCTGTGTACGTAATGTAGACCACAATGCATGTCCTATAGTAAAAGTAAACTTGGGAAATATTTTGCCCCTATTTTGCAGGCAACGCACATTCCACTTAAAAGTTATTGCATACCTTCAGCAACCTGATGCCCGTGGCTCACTTAACTATAAAGAAAAAATTCGCAGTTTGTGCGAAAGCAAATGATGAACAATTAAATAGCATAGGTCACCTTTTACCTCCTATGCTCTTTCGTATAGTAGGGCTATTAGTCATCGGTGTTATAAATACCCGATGTAGGACGTTGTTATACGTTTGTCTATTGTCTGTTGTGTGACTGAGTGCGTAAATTTTAGAGGTTTATATAAAAAATCAAATATTATGTTTCCATTAAGGTGTACGTTTGTTTGCAGGGTACGGGGAATTTAATATCGTCCACTATTCATGTTCTACAACAAAACTTGAATTGGGAAAATACACTTGCCCTAGGTTGCAGTCTACTCACTTTTCACTCTAAAATTATCATATACTTCTACAACCTTCATACACAATAACATTTGCTTCTATTTTACAGACGCCCTGAGGTTCGTTGCTTACTTAATTGCAAAAAAATTCACAGTTTGTCTGGAAGCAAATGTTAAACAAATAAATAGCGTAGGTCACCTGTGACTTTCGTATAGTAAGGTCGTAAGTCACTGGTTCCTTACTCGGTGTAGGACGATGTTGTAGGTATATATGATATTCTGTTGTGTCATTAAAGTGCATAAATTTAAAAGTTTATATAAAAAACAAATAGTTTGTTTCCCATTATAGTATAGGTTTGTCTGTACAACACAAGGAATTTAATACTCCCTCCCCCCCTCCCCAGTATTCATGTCCTACAGCAATACTGAATTGGGAAAATCCATTTGTCCCTATTTTGTAAATAAAAACTTTATAGTGTCCGACAGCAAATGGCAAACAATTAAATTGGGTAGGTCACCGGTGACCAAAACAGCTCTTTCGTATAGAATGTATAGGTCTCACCGGTAACCTACTCACAGAAAATGTCAAAAATTAGTTTTGTTAATTCGACCTGGGTTATAGATGGTTTTTTAAAGTTATGCATTTTGATCGTGCATTTGACAGTCATCGACTTATTAGGATCGGTAGGTTTAACTAAAAGCACACATAAAAATAAAAGTAAATAAATAAAACTAAATATATACTAAAGAAGCTATTTACATTGGTTTCATAATGCTGGAAACATTCAACAAAGTGTTGTCCTTTGGTAAACCGATCGTTAGATAAAAGAAAAATCTAATTTAGCACACAAAAGAAATTATAAAACTCATACTTTCGAGATACCACGAAACAAAATATAATTAACATTTTTTGTCGTATTATACAAAAATAAGTCACGATCACAGCTATTCAGAAATTTCTCCCCTTATCCGCATTGTTCATAATTAAATTTCCAACTAAATTACTTGTTTTATTAGTTGTGTACTGCTTACATATCAAGATTACAATTTTAATAACGAAATCTAGTTTTGTACCTTTATCTTGAATATAATAACAGATTACCTTCATCTAGCTAACGTATTAACGTTGTGAAACCTTGGAAAGATGATAAGTCTTGATAAGACTAATATTCTAAGAATTTCTTATATATTTTTTCCTATCGAGCTCATGTAGTAAATTTGAACATGCTGTGGGTGATTATTCTACAATTTACAGCATCTACTACTTTTTAGTAAGATTAACGGCGGGTATTCTGAAATATTTACTTTATTTGTTAACAATGTGTTCTACACAATTATAATTGCTATAACTGTTTATGGTAGCCTTTAATTATATCTACTCGTATTTCTATTTATTAAAAAGTAAAATATGCCAATAAATATTATTCAATTTCAATTTCAAGAAAATAAGGATGTAAGAATAATTTGGTAACGCTGGTGGGTTCTTCTCTACCGTATAAAACGTCTCTTCATTCTTATCTGTTTGTAAACGATATCTATGACATGAAATTAGTAATAGTTTAGAAATTATAAAAATTGTATTATTCAAGTGACAACCTACAGTGCGTAAAATAACTCATATTTGCTGTGGTACTTAAAAGAGATGCAGTTTAAACTATAAATGGAAATGCACTTAAATGTATGATTTATTTAATATTAACAGTTTCTCATATATTTATAAAAATGGAAATAAATGAATAATCTGCAAATAATACGCACTGTAAGCATAGTATGATATAATGAGTGTATGTCTTAGTATATTACGTATTCATTTTGAATATTGTCCATAAATTATAAATATTAGAACATTTTTAGTAATCACACAGGAACGAATCTCGTCTCGAATTCCCAATTCTTTTCAGAAGATGAGAAAAATGTTTCCGTTATCACTATATTTTACTAATTAGCAAATGTATTGCAAGGCCATGTATTACACAGGGTGTCAATTTGAAAACGTACAATGTGTTATAACTCTGGGAGGTACTGAACTTTTCTAGAAAATGTTTCTCCTACATGAAGGAGGAATCATCATAACTTCTAAGGTAACCTTCCCCATTTAAACACTTAGGCTCTAAATACTCTAACACTCTCGGGAGAGCCTGAACCCCTAGAGGGCGCGTCCCCAGGTGGCGGATCGGGGAACGCCTCCCAGATATGGGTGTTAGGAGGAAAATCAAATACCTTCCGCGGACCAACAGGCACATTCCTTTTCCTAAGACTATTTACTAATGAAGGACCTGAAGACATAGGGAATTGGGGGAGACAAATAATTGACAAAACTCCAATCTAAACCTAAAAAGATTAGACTCCAGATCTGTACCTACAATATTAGGTCGATGCTAAGAGATGAAGAACTCCATAAGCTACAAGAAGAATTGAGAAATATTAAATGGGATATCCTAGGTTTGACCGAAATAAAGAGGAAAGGGGAAAGGCTACTACAACTACCATCTAGAGATATGCTGTATTATATAGGAAATGACGATAGAACCCACGGAGGAGTTGATTTTATAATCAAACAAAAAATAGCTCCCAACGTAATAAAATATGTAGGTCCATCTAGTAGGGTAGCATACATAACACTAGAACTAACACGTAAAATAAACATAAAAATTATACAAGTATATGCACCAACATCAGGACCAGAAGACGAGGAAGTAGAATTATTCTACGATCAAGTGACTCAGGCCTTAAAACAAGATCGCTGTGGATATAATATAGTTATGGGAGATTTCAACGTGAAACTAGAAAAAAAGAAGAAAACAACGATGAAAAGATAAGACCATTCGGTCTATGGGAAAGAAATACTAAGAGTGGTGTGATGATGAATTTCCCTAGAGCAAACCAACCTTTATGCCATGAACACCTTTTTCAAGAAAAAGGAGAAAAGGAAATGTACTTGGATATCCCCTAACGGAATGCACTACAACGAGATTGACTACATTCTCTCATCTCACAAAAGGATCGTGACAAACGTTTCAGTACCTAACAAGTTCTCCACTGGAAGTGACTAGCGTTTGGTTAGACCCAATATTGAAGTTAACCACAAGTTGGAAAGAACTAGAATGTTAAAAACAAACGCACTCAAGGTAAATACTAGCCAGCTTGAAGAAAAAAAAGTAGTCTCTAACAAAAATTTCAAATAATAACACCCTTTCTGTGATATTTCATTGAAAAGCTCTTACAAAAAGCTAATCAATAATAGCAAACATTTTTCCCGACTCGTTTCAGAAAAATAGAATGGCCCCCAAGATCTCCAGATTTGGACCCCATTAAACTTCTTTCTATGGGGTCACTTAAAACACAGCGTCAATACATCGCACAACTGCGACAAGGAATAGTTTAGGAGTTCCGAGCTATTCAGCAACAAACTTTTCAAAATGTTCGAAGAGAATAGTGGAAATCTTACTAATTTTTGGAAATTTGAATTATATTAATTGGTACACAATCTTTTCAGTTTATTTATTATTTTTTCCGAAACGAATTGGGAAAAGAAGTGTTTGCTACTATTGAATAGCATTTTGTAAGAAATTTTCAATGACGGATCACAGAGTGGGTGTTACTATTTGAAATATTTTTATTGGGGTATGTAGAGCGTAAGGGGTTGACTGGGGAAGGTTATCTTATGAGTCAAGATGATTCCCCTCCATTTTATAGAAACATTTTCTAAAAAAGTTCAATACCTATTTTACTTCCAGAGATATAACACCTCGTACGTTTTCAAACTGACACCCTGTATATAAAAACAAACACATTTTGCATTATCAAATTCAAAACCTATTACAGGACAAACATATTACGGCTTAAAATGATATATACAAATACTGATTTAGAAATAATTTGAATTAACAGAAACTTATATGGTTCACAATTAAAATATTTATTTAGAATCTTGTATAATCGGAACTTGTTGAACCTTAAATTCGAAAAGGTTTAAAAGCAAAAGATACAGATTGTATAAACGGTTTTCTCTTTAGGAAAATGTAAAAAGTCTGTTGATGAATACGGTAGGTGATTGATCTCAACAACGAGACAACTTCGAGAGAAATGACCTTATGATCAGTGCAGAATGGGCAGGTGTATTGTGAAGCGACGAGAATCAATTGCCGTTTTCTAGAATTTGCTGTCGTACTCGAGAAATGCCTTGCAATAATCTCTTCGTCACTTCAATGTAGAATACACTATCTATTGTTTGTGTTTCAGCCACAACTTTATTGTAGAGCATACCCTGTTTATTGAAATATGTAACTAGGTTTTGATTCTGTATTTTTGCAAACGATACGTTGGCGGCCTTGGTAGTAATTTTCCAATGCACTTCATGCTCTAGCGTTTCATTTCTTAACGTCATTAATAAAATTTGTACTGTCTTTGCAACTCTTTTTTGTTTTTCCCATCCGTCAGACTGCGGGGGACGAACTTTAACAGCTTTCCCTCTTAATCAATGTTCATGCATAATTTTGTCGGCGATCTTCAATCCGGAACATCCTCTCCTTTATGTTTGAAACGTTTACACCATTCAGACACACTAGTGCAACTTAAAATGTTTCTACGGTCTACAGTTTCCATCATTTTACAAGTATCTCAGTAGTGTTCAAGTTTTCCCTAATTTACAGCAGAATTTAATATTTACTCGTTGTTCCATGATAACTGCCAAAAATAGAGTCCTGTGCAGAAACTAGCAGCTATTCGATCTACGCTTTATCACCCTCTGCTGAAAAATCTGTGAAATATTATATTCTGCTTCTTTACTTTTGATTTACTTTCGAATGACTCCAGTGTCGAAGTGTCAATTCAATTACTAAATGTATCAAAAAAAAATTATAATTACAAAAAAATTGTTACTCATATTTTTAAGAAGACAATTTTTCTTTCATCCCTGCTAACTTTTAAACTATCGTATTTTCTAACGGTAAGTCAAAAATTATTTTAGCTGTAACATTGTTAGTTGTGTTGCCTATAATTTTATTATTATTATTATGAAGCTTTCACAGGCCTTAGAGGCCCATCACTTTTTGGTAGCAGAAATAGGCCGACGTTAAATAAATACAAACAAACAAACTTTTTGGTGTGAGACATATTTTCAAATAATATTAATTTGCATACGTTTGCTCGTCAACTTGATATCGGAATCGAGCAAATCCTTAAGCAGGTAGGCAGGAGATATTAATATAATCTCTTATTTTAAAATGAAATTTTAAAGTTTCTGAGTACTAAATTACTGATTTTAACTGTGTCAAGCAGATACTAATCATGAACCTTTGTACTGTTTGCATTGTATTTGCATACAAATCTCTTCTAAGACTACTAGTGTCGTTTGTCGTTCCAAGATTATTATTATACAATCACTGCTGCCTCCTAGAACTCTCACATAAATTCGAGATCTTTACTGTAAAAGAACTGAGGAATTACGTATTAATCTTGTAATAAAGCTAAATGTAAATAAAGTTATTACAAAAGCCATTAGTTCTTCTGCGATGTTATTTCTGAGAGTTACATACATTAGAAAATATTCGATTTATTTATCTAGTTCAACAATAAAAAAATAATTAGTAGTTACTGCAATCGTACAAATTCGTCTATGCCACAATTTGTTTGCCAACGTATAGACGAAAAAATTTGTGTTTCTGTTTCGAATATAGAGATATTTAAAAATAGAAACTGGTATTATTCAATATTGACGACCAAAATGTAAAGTTAGTGATACAAACCATATTATTTAAATATCGACTCTTCGACTAATTGAACGAAATCAAGAAATTAGGTTAGCTATCCTCTTCTTCGCCTCTCTCTTACGAGACGTAACCATCTTTTCTTCTATGCCTATGTTGCGCGTTTTAAAGTACCACAGAGGACCTACAGCTTAACGTAGGCTTCACGCTACTGGAAGTGTAAACACTTACTCCTGAGAAAATTTCCTAAACAGACTACTTCGCTTGTAAAATCTAATAGTTACAAAACATTGCCAAAATGTTATTTAAACTGACTTTTTGTATTAACAATGTTTTGAAGATATTTTTCCAACAAGTAAGATGGAATATATTTTTCATGGAGGAATACTAGCCTACCATACGAAAAGTAGGCAACCCAAAATACATATCTAAGGTACAAGATAGCTCAACTTTTATTGACGATATTCTGAATCAGATATGCCTGGTAATTTCATGTACTCAACTATTAAATATAGTATGTGTGAGAGAAAACAAAAGCTTATTTAAAAATATCTACGTATAAGTGTTTCAAATCATATTATTTGAACTTTGTTTGCGTTGAATGAGCTTTACTTAAGTCAGTAAATTGTCAATCATAACAAAAAAGCATCATATTCCCTTAATAAAAATGTACATATCACAGTAGCTTCTGATATGTATATTGGGTTGCCTATTCTTGGCCTAGCCCTAACGAGCTAAACTGAAATACTTTTAGTATCTTCAGCTTGTATCACTCGGAAAATAATCACTTTTATGCAAATTTTATCTAAAAGTTTTGCTGCGGATTATTTAAATAAGGTACTGCTTTTTGGAATTTTCCTAGATTGTGTGTCTCAATTTGCGCCGCTATTTACTTACTTAATTTCGAGTTACGAAACATATTCCCAATGCACATAGCTTTTAAATATATGGTAATTTTCGAAATTGAAAATGTTGTTAATTTTTTAACGCTAGTAGTAACGGAATATTTATTTATATAAAAGTTTTTCAATGTTATTTCATGGTATTAAGTTCTATAGCACAAACATATTTATTTCAAAAGGGCAGTTTAAATACAATAATTAATAAATAGGTAGATATGTGCATTTCTGTCTGTAGGTATTTGCTTCTTTTTAAGTAGATAACTGCTATTTTTAGATTTAGAACAAATGTGAAAATATATTTCTGTTTATATAATACAGTTGGTATTTTAGTACTGTAAATATTTTCTTGAGATTCCCGGATATTACAGATATAACACACAAATATTTTCTGTCTAAACATATTGTTATAGCTGAGGTGGTTCTAGCCTATATATCTTATATACAGGGTGTCAATTTGAAAACGTATAATGTGTTATATCTCTGGAAGTAAGAAAGATATTGAAATTTTTTAAGAATCATTTCTGCAACATGGTGGGGACTCATCATTACTCGTAAGGTAAACTTCCCCATTTAATCCCTTAGGCTCCAACCACCTCAACAAAAGAATGTCAACTGGTAACACCCACCTTGATATACCGCATTGAAAAGCTCTTACAAAATGCTATTCAATAGTAGCAAACATTGATTTATTTGTCTTGTTTCGGAAAAATTAAAAAATAAAACCCAAAAGCTTTAGAATCTATTATTTTAATTCAAATTTAAAAATATTAGACTAAATTTTCAGTATGATTTCCCTTATTTTTAGGCAGTAGTAAAGTCTACTCTCAAATTTGCTCTGAACATTTTGGAAGGTTTGTCGCAGAATAGCTAAGCTCGGCACTGCTGAACTATTTCTTGCCTCAGTTGTTCAATTGACGTTTTGTAGACAATAGATTTTAACAGGAAAAAAAAGTCTTACTTAGCCAAATCTGGAGATATTGGAGGCCATTCTATATTTCCGAAACGAATCAGGTAAAAAAATGTGTGCTATTATTGAACAGCATTTTGTAAGGTGAGGTATCAGAAAGTGGATTTTTGTTGGGGTAGCTAGATCCTATCGGATTGAACCTTATGAATCATGATGCAGAAGTGGTTTTTAGAAATTTTTAGTACCTCTTTCACTTCCACACATTGTACGTTTTTAAATTAACAGTGTATAAACCATTCCAACTAGTTTTGAACTCAAAATCGGTTTGTGCCTGCGCCCTTTAAGCACCTTATGTTGCTTCTGGGTTCAAATTTAACAAACCATCCTCAGGTAAAACAGCTTTACAAATAGGTAATATTTAAAAAAGGGTAGGATAGAGCAGAATTTAAGATAATAAGTAAGAATTTTTAATAAGTTCAATCGGTTTTATTAGCAGCCCTTGCGTTGGAATCGTTAATAATATTGTTTCAATTTATTAACTAGTAGGAATTTCAACAAAGGCAGGTAAGAAGGCAAGCAATAGAATTGAAATATTTTCTATTTTAATGCATTAATTAATTAAGTGCCAAAAATCACGATGGCAAAAAATAGAAAAATATAAGCTTGTACTTACACTAAAGATAACTTTCAAAATTCTAAGTAAATTATTTTTATGGTGCGTAAGTTTCAATAAATAAAGCTCCATATATAAAAATATTGGAATTAAGAACACTAAATTTGCTTCTAGCCTATTTTAAAAATTCGTGTTTTAATATTAATTTCCAATAGGGCGACTTTACCAAAAAGTAGCCACAGTTTTAGTCTCTTGTATTTGTCGAGTAGTTTTAATATTATATAGATGTTTAATATTTTTATGTTTCCCAAGAATTTTATTTTTTATACTTAGGTGCTACCAATTAGTCCTGTAACTTATAATTTCTTCCTATTTTTAAAAGCATCTTTTAAATTTAATATTAAACAAAATTGACTAATCTAAATATTGTATCTGCTTACTGTTTTCAATTTTCATTAACCTAATTGGGTGCTCACATTTTTAAATTGTCGATGGAGTTTAAAGCTGTAATTTGGTAATTGCGTAAGCATTTTTAAATTTGTAAATTGTTTCTAAATACAGCTACTGGACTGTAAAATTGAAATAACATAAGTAAGCGTGTATATTCATAATAAATGTTTGAAAGCTTCTTCAAATAAAAGTAGAAAAATGATACAAATAAAATTGTAATAATGTAATTAAACGTATAATACATTTTTAAATTTTTGAAAGCTTCTTCAAACAAAACTAGAAAAACGATACTAGTAAAGTGTAAGTTACACAAAAAATGTCAGCGAACACGAATTTATTTATTCTCCTCAACATAGGGCATTAGATTCCGATCTTAAGAATACAAAAAAATCCCGCAATAGATTTACGAGCTAAACCTGGCCCATCTGACATAGTCATAAATATTGTTTATGTTTAGTTCGAATATCTGAAGTGCAGGTGAGTTAGCTGGCAACATCGGCAGGTTATCATTGGCCACGGCGCCCAACTCCTCCCAGGTATATCCTAGTAAGTGGCAGTCGAGTCTCGCGCGCGGTCCGGTGCTCTTCGGACTAAATACTGTTGCAGAATCCGGAAGTGTTTGCACATGTGATGCGGCATGTAGGAGCGTGTTATCGGTGTTTAATAACAGTGGATTAATAGTGTCATCTAACAGGTGAGTGTCCGTTCAAAGTCCCGCCAGGATTGCCCTTTAAAAAGTGAAGAAACACATAAATTAAGTTGATTTTCCTCAAGACACCGAACGAGTACGAAACACAATTGTCACCTGCAGAATTTTAATTAGTGTATGGCGGAAGTTGTATCTGGTGTACATTAAGTGTCTTATGATTTCAGCTTTGGACAGAAAGGCTGAGAGCGGATCCCTGTTGATCTCGTCTGCAGCCGGCCATATTGCATACCAGCTTGAGCGAGAACCGGCGAGCCTTCCACTTGTAGAGTGAGGGAGCGCGCGTACTTCTCCAGAGGCTGAACGGGTTTCTGGACGGGGCAAGGGACTGTGGAATGTTAGAGCACTGCAGCATCTAACACAGACACACGTGTCGGTCGCACTGTTAACAAACGAAGCCGAAATGTCGTTGTGATTGCGGAACTTCAATGTTCGACCGCGGAGATATCAATCGGTGATTAAGTGACTAACCTTAATCTATCGCGTGTGTTTGCAGTGCGCATTCGAAGACAATGTATACGGTTGTGTTACAAATGGTACTCCGATAAAGTGACGAAATTGTAGAACATGTGGGGCATAAAATGTTGGCTTTTGGCCACGGGGACGCTGCTCCTCGTAGGAGCGCAGGGACCAGGTCCGGGGCCTGGGAGAAAACGCTCCGCGATTAGGGACCTGGGATTCGATTATTCTTCGCAAATGCAGTCGCGAGCGGTTGACACGCGAGTGACACTTCAAATTTTGGAAGGACAGCCTAAAGGTGCAATTGTAGGTCGAATTCCCACCAAGCCCGGATTTACGTATCGCTTCAACGAACCCCCCAAGGAATTTGTTTTGGATCCCAACACCGGCGAAATAAAAACGAACGCTGTGTTAGACCGCGAAACGCTTGTGAATGATCGGTATGACCTGGTTGTGCTTTCGAGTCAGCCCACATATCCCATAGAAGTGAGAATATTTGTTTTGGATATAAACGACAATGCGCCCGAGTTTCCCGAACCTGGAATTGCGGTTTCCTTCTCCGAGAGCGCTGCCGCCGGAACGCGGCTGCTTTTGGATGCGGCGACGGATAAAGATGCTGGAGTCAACGGTGTTTCTAAAGACTACCATATAATTGCAGGAAATAAAGACGATAAATTCAAGCTTATTGTAACAGGAAATCCGACAGGAGAAACTTCTTATTTACATCTGGAAACAACTGGAAAGCTGGATAGAGAAACCCTGGGATTTTACATGCTTAATATTTCTGCCAGGGATGGAGGCAATCCTCCTAAACATGGGTATCTTCAAGTGAACGTAACTATTCTTGATGTGAACGATAACCCACCGATATTTGATCACAGTGATTACATCGTATCCTTGAATGAGAGTGTACCTCCTGGCACACCGGTGCTACAAGTGATGGCAACCGACAACGACCTAGGCGATAACTCAAAGATAACATACTACCTCGCTGACACGGAACGACAGTTCACTGTCGACCCGGAAACTGGAGTTATTTCAACAACCGAGCCTCTAGAGTGCCCCCAGCAAAATTGCCCACACACAGTAAAACCCGGGGGCAGTTGCCCCAAGAGCTGCGTATTTACCGTATTTGCCCGTGATCACGGTTCCCCAAGACAAGACGGCAGAACTTACGTAACCGTAAATTTGGTGGATGCTAACGATCACGATCCGGTTATTCGCTTCCGATACTTTCCCTCTACGGCGGAATTTGCTACCGTGGACGAAAATGCCGGGAACGGGTCCGTGGTTGCAGCCGTGTCGGTGGTGGACATAGACGAAGGGTTGAATGGGGAAACCATGGTGCGCATAATTTCCGGAAACGAACTGAACCATTTCAGACTCGATTACACCCCCAGCTTCGACATAGTGCGCGTGAACGGAGTGTTAGACCGCGAAGAAATAAGCAAATACAATCTAACGGTGGTGGCGACCGACAAAGGTTCACCCTCACGTACGGCGACCGCTTTTCTAATAATACACGTGAACGATGTGAATGACCATGAACCTGTATTTGAGAAGAGTGAATATTCTGCGATCCTGAGTGAATTGGCGCCGCCGGGCACGTATGTGGCAGGTATCACAGCTACGGACGAAGACTCCGGCGTAAACGCACAAATTTATTACGCATTCGTTTCTGGAAACGAGCACGGATGGTTTGCAATAAATTCGAATTCGGGTTTAATAACGACCCGCGCTGCTCTGGATCGGGAAATTCAGGGCACAGTTGAATTAAACATTTCAGCCAGGGATGGGGGCCCCAATCCAAAATGGGCTTACACACAGCTCAAAGTCACTATTTTGGATGAAAATGACGAAGCGCCCAAGTTTTCTCAGGCTCGGATCAACGTGAGTTTATCTGAAAGTGCACCGCCCCACACGCTCGTGGCGATGCTGACAGCAGCTGATCACGATCAGGGTACTAACGGCAGCGTTACGTATTCTTTACAACCTGCAGTTCAGCAACGCTATCCGAACACATTTTTACTAGATTCGCTCACAGGTCAGTTAACTACTAAATCTAAATTAGATCGCGAAAAAATATCTAAATATGAAATTCACGTTATCGCCAAAGATCACGGAATTCCTCCTCAATCTTCGACCGCTACCGTGTTTCTAAATATTCTTGACGTTAACGATAATAATCCAGAATTTTATCCGCAGAAATATTTCTTATCGGTTTCTGAAGACACTAAAATAGGAACCTCGCTTTTAAAAGTTTCAGCTTCGGACATGGATGAGGGTGAAAATGCGATGATAACTTTTAAACTTGAAAGTGGCGGCGATGGTCTGTTTTCGGTGGATGATTGGACGGGGGTGGTCACTCTACGCGGAAATTTAAGAAATTCTCCAAAACCAATTTATAGATTAAAAATATCGGCTAAAGATCATGGCGATAAACGTGCAGTAGAAGACGCGGTAGTAGAAGTAATTAAGGATGGGTATATGGAAGAGCTGGAATTTGATAATTATGGAGCTTACGAATTTCAAATTTCGGAAGATCACAATGATAAACCCGCAAAACTAGGCCGAGAAGTAGGAAAAGTGCGCGTAAGAACCAGCGAGCACATTAGTTATTCTATAGTTTTCGGTGATCCAAAACATAATTTTGCTATTGATGAATATAGTGGAAAAATTACAACAGCCAGTAAAATTGATCGTGAACAAACTTTATTGTATAGTTTAACTATTGTGGCCCGCATTGGATTATCCTACGGAAAAACGGTAGTAAATATCGCGATATTAGATTTGAACGACAACAAACCCACCTTTTTACGGGATCGAGACGAAATAAAGCTGCTGGAAAA
The DNA here is from genome assembly GCA_014611495.1 of Limonius californicus. NCBI lineage: Eukaryota > Metazoa > Arthropoda > Insecta > Coleoptera > Elateridae > Limonius > Limonius californicus. Next base: position 8,515 of record JABXWE010042452.1, on the reverse strand, counting down.
TGCAGCAGTTGGCCAAGAAGTTTATTTAGCGAGAGCAGGAGATATCGACGCTGGAATCAATAGCCGCATCGCGTACAGTCTTAGTTATAATCCTGATGAACAGTTCAGGATATCTGAAGCTACGGGAGTGATTTATTTAAACAGGCCAATTAGAGCAGAACCAGGAACTGTTCTGCACGTAGAAGTAACAGCAACAGATGGAGGCGAACCACAGCTGTCGTCAAAACACAGCATTATGGTTACTATTGAAGATGTTAACGATCATACACCAATATTTGACCACACCTCTTATGAAACATCTCTCCTTGAATCCACTCCTGTAAATAAAAGATTTTTTGCATTGGCTGCAAGTGATGCTGATTTGGGCATGAATGGTAGAGTATCTTATGAAATTACAGAGGGCAACGGCGAAGGAAAATTTGGAGTTTTTCCCGATGGATACTTGTATGTGCGGAATTCGTTGGACCGAGAAATAAAGGATTATTACTCATTGACATTAACTGTTCGTGACTTAGGTAATCCACCGAGATCATCCATGGTTCCCGTAGTAGTTCATGTTATTGATGAGAACGACAATAGGCCAGAATTTACTAATGGCACTTTCACCTTCAGCATAAGAGAAAACGAACCACCCGATTCGTTCGTGGGAAAACTAACAGCAACAGATCGAGATATTGGTCGCAACGCAGAATTAATCTTCTCCCTTTCAAATTCGCAAAATGATTTTGCTGTAGACCCAAAGAACGGATTTATTAAAACGCTTCACGTATTTGATCGCGAGGAGCTGGTGCAGGTTACAGGGCAAAATTTTTTGACTTTGGAAGCTACAGTAATGGATAATGGCAGCCCTCGACTACGGGATAAAGTTAAAATTCAAGTGTTTGTTACAGATGTTAACGATAATCCCCCCAAATTTCTTAGGGCTCCTTACAAAGTGCAAATTTCAGAAGGTTCTTCGATAGGAACTCAGGTGGTGCGACTTTACACAACAGATGCCGATGAGGGATTAAACGGTGATGTATTCTATTCTATTGCCAGTGGTAATGAAGATGGACGTTTCGAAATTGATGAAGCTACCGGACAGATCGTTCTCGCACGCTCGTTGGATCGCGAAACGACGTCGAAGTATACTCTGACTGTAATTGCTCACGATGCGGGGCTTTCAAAAAGGCTTAGTTCTTCAACAACGGTTTCCGTGGAAGTGCTGGATGAAAATGATAATGCGCCCGAATTCACGCAAACGGAATCCAAGATATCCGTGCTCGAAACAGCAGCTATTAATACGGAGTTGGTGCAGTTTAGAGCTACAGATGCAGATTTAGGAATGAACAGCGAAGTCGTGTTTTCTATAAGTGCAGGGAACCGAAGAGATACGTTCCACGTGGAGCCTTTGACAGGAACGTTGTATTTGCACAAACCGTTGGATTATGAAGAGCTAACGATGTACCAACTGAACATCACAGCTTCGGATAATGGAAATCCACGATTGTCGACGGCTATTCTGTTTTCAATTGCAGTCAAAGATGCAAACGATAATTCTCCTGCTTTTCCCAACACAGCAATTGTGCGGCAAATACGTGAAGGTATACCAGTACGTACACCAATTGTTACCGTAACTGCTGAAGATCCAGATTCGGGTATTAATGGTAAGGTTACGTATGCCATTTCGCATCAAGAACCGGAAGACAGTAAAAGGTATTTTGGAATAAATCCATCCACTGGGGTTATCCACACCATGTTGCCAATCGATAGGGAAGCAATTGACACCTTTAGACTGACGGTGGTTGCAACTGATCAAGCACAACCCATCAGTGGTAGACTGTCGGCAGACAAATTAGTGACGGTGATAGTGGAAGATGTAAACGACAACGCCCCCGTATTTGTGTCAATGAACTCTGCAGTTCTACCAACACAACACAATCAGGCGAGCTTCGGAAGGGAAGGAGCCTTCGTGATGAATGTTTTGGCCAGGGATTTGGATTCCAGCACAAATGGCCTAGTTACTTATGATTTGGTGAGTGGGAACACCGAACTCTTCAGGTTGCATCGGAGTATGGGATCCCTCACGCTGAAGAAACCGATAACGAATCCGGAACCGCGGTATCAATTAGCTGTTAAAGCAACTGACGAAGCGGTCCAAAGCGAGCGCAAATCTGCGGATGCCTACATAACCATCATAACTACAAGCGAATTCGTACGGGGCCCCACTTTCGATAATCCGTCGTTTTCCGGAAGTGTGTATGAAAACGAACCGCCGGGTACGAGTATTTTAACTGTTTCTGCGAAGTACGGGTCCGCTGATGTCGAGTACTATGTGACCAACGTGACCGGTGGAGGCGTTCAAGTGGACAGATTGTTCGACATTGATACCAAGTTAGGAGTTCTTTCTACAGCCGCAGAACTCGATCGAGAAGTTGGAATTGAAACATACGAAATCGAAGTACATGCCATCGTCGTGGGAGGACCTCCGAAAACGTCTAATACTAAGGTAAGAATACAAAATTTTCCTAGTTTGTAGGTCACAGTAATACGCCTTATAGTAGTAAATGAGGTTATACTGAAATACTCCAAACTGATTTGTAACATAGTGAGAACAACCCCATAACTTCTTATGACGTTCAACAGATAATACAACCATCGAAGTTATTAAAATTTATTAATTATATCTTACCCTAAACATACGTATAATACTATGTATTACGTATTATGTATACGATTAGTAGTACAACGGTTACGTTAAAGTTAAGTTTTGGTGTTGTTTGCATATACAAAGCGATGAGTTACCATTGTTTTAGTCGTAATTTGCTTTATGTGATAATTAAAACGGAAAAATTGCAAGGTGTCTCAGTGGCTATAAAAGAAATAATGTAAGACCTATACATTCAAAAATAGCTCTCTAATTAAAATAATCAGAGCGCATCTGAAAAAAATATATCAGGATTTAAGGTATAAATCAAGAGGAACGTCGTGGAGGTTTGCGTCTCGATTAGGTTGGAATTTAATAACCCCTTGTTTAAAAGCTACGGCCCTGTCTTTAATTATATGATAGCACATGTAGCTTCTCTTATTACTTCAAAATTATTATAGCAGTAAAGCATACTTTATATTCTACAGTAGCGAATGAATTTTAGTTTCTTTATACAGACCGTTTAAAAATAAGTTTTTCTGATCAATGGATTATTTTTAATGTGTTCAGTATCATATCATTAATTCAATAATTAGAGGAGTTATACGTGTGGAAAACACTAGGACTTTATTAAATTCATTCTTTCTTTCTTTATCAATTCCTCTTTTACCTTATGAAAGTATTCAAATTTCATACACATTGTTTGACATTCAAACTGTAATCAAACTATGCTTATCTACAATAATACTGATCCCCACGTTTGATTTATGATTTTCGTTTTCTTTTGTTGAATCAAAGATTAAATGAAAGAAAATTGATATTTTTATACACTATAAGACTAACAGTTGATACTGTTATATTATTCATTACCATAATTATCATTGTTACTAATACAGATCACGTTTTACATAGTCTCTGAATTAATTGCCTTTATACAAGAATCTATGAGCTTGAAGGAATGTTTGAAAGATTGTTAAGCTTTTCAACAATGCAGTTAATAATGCTTTCGTAGATGTGCCCTTATGCGGGTATATTTTACAATTATCTTTTATCAGCGCTCGGACTGAAAAGCTTTGAAATAACAAGACGATAAATTTGGCGCGGACTGAAATGAACTGAAAATGTGCAAATAATAACTTACGCGCGATTTCCACGATCTCAATAAATTATTTTAAATGTAGATCTGGCTAGCTTGAGACCGTGTGCTGCTTTTATGCAAAGGTCCGTATGGTACTTAATGTTGGCGTCTGACTTACCTTGAAATAGTATGCAGTGCCTTTATTCTATTCGGTAGTTATCTTTATAACACGATGCATAGTTTCTCGTGTGCTAGTATAACTTGTAGGAACTTAAATACTTGCAAGTAGTGTTGCAGTGAAAGACATCTTTCATAGCTTAATTTGCCCATGTATAAAATTAAGGTTACACTTTATTGTAAAACTTTTTTAAACTTTGGAAAACCTCTTACCACCACGATATTTAGAACACTTAAATACGTTTTTCGGCAACTAAGCTGCCATCTTCAGTAGGAACTTAGACATACCTCCGGAGACTAAGTCAATAATGGAAGTCCAATGCTGATAATCTAACAAACAAAGGCTTAAATACTCAAAATCCCCCTTTGGATTTGTTACGTCCAACCAATTAAGGAATTATATTCAACAAATTAATTAAATCTGACTTAGGAATTGACCCATTATCTGAATTTATTCAACCTATTTTAAAAAAATAATGCTCTCGTAGCAATGCAATTCTATTCTTTTGTTGAAGACACTTCTTTGAACAATTTCAAATTGCTAGGAAACACTTGATTTATCAAACCTATGATTTTTGAAATGAGCTGCATGGTCTTTAAACCTAATCTCAATATTACGTTTAGTTTGCCCAATATATTTTCCATTACAGTGAGAACAGTCAATTTCGTAAATCCCCGACTTTTCCAAAGTTTTCCCTTTGTCTTAAGGATTTCCTATGTTGTTATTTGAACAAAATTTTGGAATTGATTTGTTTGCATATTTTATTCTTTATTCAAGATGGCAGCTTTGTTGCCGAAATTCATATTTAAGTGTTCTATATATCGTGGTGGTAATAACAAAGTTTCCACAGTTTATATACTTAAACCACCATCTCCAATCAATCCTAGTAAAATTGTTTGGCAAATAACGCAGAGGGTATGGTCACATTTTAAAATTCTCTGTAACATTTAACTACTTTAATAGGGCAATTTTAAATGTGTCTTATTTGCGTAAATTGCAGACAAAACGCATAAAATGTTGTTGTAAAAAATGTGTTAAAGGGAGTTTTAAATGTAGCCTTAACAAAAAAATTGTTATTTTCCTATTCTAAAGACGTCTTTATAGAATAAATACCTTCATTAAACTTAGCAAAGGTTACATATGCTGGTTATCCTAAAAGTAAAAGGACACAGCTTAACTACAGGTTCCTGGGGTCAAATGGGACTCCTTAAACCAAATATTCCTTAGTACAGAAGTGCTTCCTGAAGAAGTTATGGCGTCTTAACGAATAAAAATATTTTTAAAATTGAGTATATTTCTCATTCTGAACGTATAAGCATTACTGCACATTGTAGAGGGCGCTGTCGGCTGACTTTTTCATATCCTAAATGTTAATAAACAGAAGAACAAGCTAAAAACCCTTAATACAATAACAACTGCTTAATAATTTGGATAATAATCCGACAAAACAACAACACATTGGTTTAATTTGTCAGCCTGACAAACAGAAATTTGAAAATGTGTAACAAATGCATTAAGTTAGTACACTGAAATGCTTAGGTGCGTTTTTCTTGAAAACGGTTAAGTAGGACCAAATTTTTAGTAGCGAATGTTTAAATCCCTACTCAAACGCGATTACCAGTCAGCAGGTAGCATGTAATTTCTGAACAATAGCGTTGATGCTTGTTGGTCTGTGACCAGGGCCGCATTTAATTTTGTTGGCAATGGCAGTAGAATCCGGCGATACAACTATTTATTGAAACTGGGTATAATTATAATATATATTATAAAATGTTATAATAAATTAACTAGATAAGATGAAATTAAAATTGCCGGATGACTGACCATCTATTGCCTGAATATTATTAAATATCTTAACGTTATAATTAGTGCTGTTGTCGACTAACGATGTAGGTAATTATGTTAAAATTTGTTTTGCAATACGAATCATTTGTTTTCGAAAGTATGCTAATTTGGTTATTGTTCTGGGTCAAATGTGTGTGTTATGTAATTTAAAAATAAAGTATTATTTTAAGCACTTCTGGTTGTATAACATATTTATTTAGCCATTCACAAATTTTCCTGAATACGTTCTTGATCGCCTACCTCCAACGACCCTAACACTTGCAGCTTATCTTTAAGTCAACAGCTGTGTCAAACTATTATGATAAAATCTGTCTCTCTACCATATGCAGTAATGATTATGTTAAGAATATTCGGCTTTCTCTGAAGTTGGTATGTACCAATTTTCAGCTTGATCCGCCATTTTGTTTCTGAAATATACCCAATGTTAAAAAATATTTTTTTTTCTTTAAAGCGCCGTAACTTCTTCGGAAAGCACTTTTGTAGTAAGGTATATTTGATTTGATCGGTCTTATTTGACCTCAGGAAGCTGTAGTTAAGCTGGGTAGCTTTATTTTCAGGACACGCTGTAGATATTATATAGTAGGAAAAATATTTCATTTTCTAATTATGTAGTTGAGTCTTACATTTGCTTTGTATATTTTACCTTCGAGTACTACAGGGAAAGTCTTCATTAGCCTGCTTCAGTTGTTTGTTGTTATTTGTGTAACAGGTAAATTAAAGGCGCTCGTAAGTTGTATTTACAATCAGGAAACTTATTTGCTAAACCTTTCATCTTTAAAGATTCTAAATGTGCCGGTAGTATGGCATTACTGTACATTATAATCATCTCGCAGGCTGCGATTATTGTGTTGTGCCACACATTCCAACCGCAATTATGAAAAAGGGTAATCAAATGGAACTCGGGAATGATAAAAGTTTTTCGACTTAAGTTTAACGACGTTACTCGCTAATATAACAATCGCATTTCTAATTCGGAAATATTTGAAGCTAATGAACTACTGTAATTACCCCTATTTTTTGAGTCTCTATTTACAAAGGTTACAAATGACTACTAAAAGACAATTGCTAAAGCTAACGTTAATGAAAACTTAAACACCTACTTACCTGTTATCTTTCAACTCAAGTATCAACATGTGATGCTAAATATTCTACACAATAGTATAAATTATTGGGTTTATGCAGAATATTTAATGATTCGTGTACAATTTAGCGTACCACAAAGTCCATTTATAATTCTGCCAAGTGCTTCAATCGTTGATTGTATAGTTCATAAGCACTGCTTTACTTTGTAGATGTGTTTCACCTATAGATTCATCATGAATGTTATTAGGATATAATCTTTATGTACTAACAATTTCCCGTTCCTAAAATTTGTAAATATTATAAAGTTTGGGAAAAAGCCTATTTTACAATCTGTTTCGATATAGGTTACCCATCAGTCATTATTTAATACGAGAGCTAGAGACGCCAAAATTAATTTGAAACCTGGAAATTAACTTAAGTGTAATCTGGGTTTTGGATTTTCCAAAGCATTTTTTAGCTTTAGATCCAGGCCCAACCTAAATAATTATACCGTTACGTAACAGCTGTGAAATAAATTTTTTTATTACCCTTGTATGTAAAAATTAAGTTTAAAATATTACTAACGAGTAATTTTTTTAGATGGATTTTTTCGTGTTGGCCTATAATTAAAAAAAATCTAATCAAGCATCATACATAAATAATATATTTTGAACTATATATTAAACTGCAGTTTGGATTTATCCAAATTGGCCCAAAAAAATTTATTGACAGTCAAGCAGTATTTTCTGCAGAACAAATACTTGAAAATATATTGAACATATTTAGTGCTATGAATAGGGATTAGCTAAAATAGCTGAAAATAAGAACACCATATCAAAAATTTAACGGTAAAATCTAAGGGTTTTGTCCTAAAATATTTGTTCTGCGATATATACTAATTTAATTGTTATTAAAGTTATTTGTACTGTACTCAATTCAATAACGCGTTAAATAAAAGCTGCCTGAGCAGATAACTTCAATATTGCATTCATTGCCTAAGTTCTCTTGCCATGTGATAGCAACAGCTTAGTATTAGCAGATATTAAAAAAAATTACCGGGATTATCGTAACCTAAAAAATGTAAGATATATCCAGGAAGTGTACGAAAGCCTATTAAGAGCTTCAATAATGTGAAATTGATAGATTTTCTCGATTATTTCCAAACCAAAAGATAAAAAAATGAAAAAATAATATGTTAATAGTTTAGTATTGTCAGAGGAAAGACAAACTTATATTAATATATTAATCGGCGTTTATAAAATAATAATGTACCTACCACGCTTATTTCCTGTCTTTTCAAAGATACCCTGTATGGTGATCCGATGATTTTCAAACACATTTTGAAATTATTAGACTAACAAAGCATTACTGTATCAAATCAACCCCATTTTGTAAGATTTTCGCAAGGATATTTTGAAAATATGGGACCAACAACGCAAATTGTGTTAAATCAAAGCCACTTTTAATATTATCTCAAGGATATTTTAAAAATATTAAATCAACGAAGCATTATTGGGTTAAATTAAAGCCTTTTTTAAATATTTTCTCACTGATATTTTACAAATATGAGACCAACAAAGCACTATTGTGTTAAATCTTAGCTTTTATTAATATTATCCCAAGGATATTTTAAAAATATTAAACCAACGAAGCATTATTGAGTCAAATTAGAGCTTTTTTTAAATATTTTCTCTAGGATATTTTAAAAATATTAATCCAATGAAGC
>JABXWE010042451.1:0-23201 GCA_014611495.1 Limonius californicus | reverse complement strand
AACGCTAAGATGTTCTGACAATAATAATTTTGTATGTCAACGCTTTTTCCTTCTATATAATAAATATATTTCACAAAAATTTTTAAATTATTTAAATTATAGGTAAATCATTAAAAATATTTTAGTCACAAGCATAATAATCAAACCAATAAATATCTTTCACTTATTCCTAGTAATATAACATGTTAAACCTAGTGCGGACCAAATGTACCCACAACATACGTTAAATTTCCTACTTGAAGCAAAACAGTATTCCTTTAAAAAGCAGAAAATGTCTGCACAGTTAACATGCTACGAAAATCCCGCAAAGAAGTGCTGATCTAACATTCAAACGCTCAATCAACAAAGTGTATTGATAAAAATATATTGATATGCGAACCTTGTTTAAAATACGTAACATTTAAGATAACACATGTTCGTTCTGTTTTAGTACAACATGCAAGCGTTGCAGAATTTGCACATATCAGCAGTGGCCGGCAGTGGTATGTGTAAACAAGATAACAGTTAAAGCAGCTGTAAGGCTAAGAGTAGCGTAAAACTACGGCAACGCCGGCGGATGTCACGTTTAGTTACATATGTCCCAAAATACAAACATGGATCTCGACTTTACCTATGCTGTTACGGATCTCGCGTCGTTATTTATTTATCACGTACATTAAAATCGCAAAATTGTTTCCCCTCTAAAGGTGTAGGGTTTGAGTTGTTAATTATAAAGCCATTAATAAGAAATATACTCTAATAACCCATTCCCTTATGGCGGAACTCGGGTTGTCCTAAATTTATTCGGATCTCAGCTTGTTACAAAAACAGATATATATATATATATAATTTGAAATAAAGATGATATGAACAGTTTCCAGTATGGGAAAGTCCAGGGAGGCAGTCGCGTCCACTTATTTTCTTTACAAATACCCAGTCAGAAATATCCGCTTTAGTGGCTTTGCAAATGTTCCAACATTATTTTCGACTATTACATATACCGTGAGTTCCAAAAGTAATTACATAAGGGTTTGCCATGGAAAATAAAAGTAATGTCTAATGCAAGCTTTAAAATTCATTAACTGTCATCACTGTTGTTGTCGTAAGTTTATATTAAAAATTCGATTAAGTTACAATTATAATGGTTTTTACAATAGAAGACAAAACATGTTTATTTTGTGAAGATTGGTTGTTTTATCAATTGGATTCATTAATAAAATTTGTATAATTCAGCAATTTTATTAATAACACTAAACTTTTTATAGAATAAACCACTTTAATATATATCCAAAACGTCTGGTCTCGGTAAATGTTATCTGCAGAAGAGGTGTTTACATTTACCGTGGTTCGAACTGCATGTTAAGCTGTAGGTTCTCTATGTCCGTGGTACTATAAAAGGTGAAGAAGAGATCGCTATGTCTTGTAGAAGAGAAAGCACACGAAGAGAGAGGTATTTAAATTTGAGTTTTATATGCTAATAACATGAGGTTTACTTACGTAAAAGTCCAGAACTTTTAAATTTGCAAGATAAATATCTACTAATTGAAAATATGTGAGAAATATGTTGAAAATATGGGTTACCTAAAGCAAATTGTTTACCTCGTGTTATGCGTAGGAACAGACCAAATTGTTTAGAACAACTTTTCATACATTAGCTTTTTTAACATCTGTAGTGGTTAGACCAACTTTTCTCGAGTTGTTTTGCTTTAAACAAAATTGTGTATTTTAACTAACCGCGTTCCTGTTGTTAGTTATTCGAAAAGTGTTGGCCGTAGCAGCATTTCACAACAGAATTAATCGGAATGTCAGTTTACACCAACTTTAAAAGTCTAAAGGAAGAACTACTGATAATTTCGAAATTTTAAAATTCTCATAATTTATAGTGCTAAAGTGATTTCAGGTTTAGAGTCGCAAATAAAAATTGATTGATTTTTTTGTTTGCTTCAAAACTTGTTTTCCCATTGCGTTTTTCCGGCAAAGACATTCTTTGTGATATTTACCTCGTCAGCGCTGTATGGAAGAGTTTGAAGCGAAGTGTACACTGAATTGTTTCGATATCGTTAGACCTTTTAAATTTTTTTTTTCAGATGCCCAATTTTTATAATTAGTTAATACTATCAGAAAACAACAAAAGTGTGTCTTTTACAACAGGTTAGTCATACGGTAAGTAATTACTGTATTAAAAGTAAACGAATTTGTTTCCTCCAGTTAAAAAAAAAACCTGGTTATTTCTGTTCAAAAATGTTTCCGCAATTATTACGCTTTTTAGTTCTTTAAATTAAAAGTAAACGAATTTGTTTCCTCCAGTTTTAAAAAACTTGGTTATTTCTGTTTAAAAAAATTTCCGCAATTATTACGCTTTTTAGTTCTTTAAGTGTGAAGATTACTGATGAATTTGATTTAGATATATATTTCATTTTGTTTCATTATTAAAATATATTAATAAAACACATAAATATATCAAAGGTAATTCACAGTATAGCAAAATACCAATCGTAAGCTTATACACATATCGCTTAGGTGTATCACGTAGTACTACAGAAAAGTGGTGGTAGCTCAGCTGGTAGAGCGCTCGCTTTCTGAGCAAAACTGCGATTACGGCTTGGGTTCGACTCCCTAGCATGCATGTGCTGCAAATTACTACACACAATTTCCCAATCCGGCTTGCAATCTTAATGCTAAAACCATTCTCTTGAATTTGTGTCGTTCAGATTCGACGTTAAACTGGAGGTCCCCCGTGTTTCTACCTTAACGCTAAAGAGAAACACGTGGCGGATAAGACGCCGGTGGTGTTGATATTAATAATAATAAGAAAATATTAATTTACACAATAGTTCCAAGTGCAGATCTGTCGGCTTTGATTAAGACCCCAATAGGTAGACTAATATAGTGCTTCGGAAGGCGCGTTATGTCAGCGGTCCCGGTTGTCACACGAACAGCTTTAGCAACCGTAAACCACTCTGTAAACTTTCTCTTATTATTTTATGATTTCGTGTGACATCCTACCGTGATAATGATCATATTTATATAAGCATTACCATGTATATTCAGTTTATGTTTAGGTTATTCCGTCAAATAGAACTGCCGTAAAAATACAAAAAAAATAATTTCAGCTATAGAGTATTATAATAAGAACATGATAAACTACTGGAAGATGTGAAGCTGCAGCATTTATAGCCTGCTCAATAGTAATACCATATTTCTCATTAAATTTTTGTACCAATTGAACAACTTTAATGAATTTTATTAACATTTTAATAGACAGAAACATGTGAAATTAATAATCACTCAGACTGCCAACAACCACAGCCAACCTAAATTACAAATTTCTTAGACCACTTGTTAGAATTTTATTACTAGCTAAAGGTGTGAACTCCCATACACGCTTCTCTTGTGGAGGTGTATAATATAAACGCAACAGAAAAATATTTCCCTGTTTGGACAAATCATTTTTTCTGTAATGGAAACCCTGTATATTTTTGTATTTTATCATTTTTCTAAGTGTTCTTTTTTTAGTGGTCCCACCTATCAATTTTTATGTAGTGCTGATACCCTGACGCGTCTACCCTTTCCTATGGCACACCCTGTACCTTACTTTAAAATTTGTGCATTCCGTTGATTACTTGCACTTTTTCTATTTGAGCGCTTTCTAGTTTCTATTTCATTGTTTCCGTTTTTTTGTTCTCTTAGGCCATGAAATATCGATGATATTGATTTAGCATATAACATAAATGAAATATTAAAGCCCCACGTTGACTAGCCATAAATATATGCTATGAATAGTTATTAATAAAATAATATTAGTTATATTATCGCCCCATGTTGGTAGTGACCAGTATTTATATGCTATGTATTTTCCCACTACCATAATAATTATTTTAAATTTATAAAATTCTGTTTTTATATTGACAAATTGTAATTGCCCCACATTGGCTAGCGTCATAAATATATGCTATGTATAGTCTTAATAAAATAAAAATAATTAATTATAAAACGATTATCAATTTCCAATATTTTCTTACAAAATTAAACTCAACATAAATACGCATATACAATTTTCATAAGACATCTCAGGGTTTATGTGATATTAATAACGTGGCTTCCCCAATATGATAGTTTACATACAAATATAAATTAAATTATAAAATACCTGCCAAAAATTATCTCTCATCCACAAAGGTTTTAAAATGAACTATACCACAGAATAGTTCAAATATCTTCATTGTAGATCAATGCAGAAATCTGAACTCAATATGCTTCACTTATCGGTTGTAGACAGTTGTTTTAATAAGATGCTGGATCATGGCTCCATAGTTATGTTGAAATCAACATTATAATACTTTAAAAGTATCATGAAACTTGTAATGTAGAATAGGTAAGATTTAAATTCTCTTAATTTCTTACTTAATGAAACACTATCAACTTTGATTAAATAATTCACCTTGCAGGAATATCGAAGACAAATTAAACACAAACTCCAACTTCAAAAACACCAGGTAAGATTTATCGTAATAAAAAAAAAATAACTTAACACAAGTTTAACTCGAACAAAAATAACTCTTGTTTACTAAAATAAAACTCTCGCTTAACCTCACATATTACATGATAAATCAAAACGACCCGCCCACTAATATTCAACTCTCGACCAAATTGGCCTTAATTTCATTCTTGGAGCAACAAAACAATACGTCTGCGCCTTATGAGAGCTTAAACAAGACTAAATTTCAATAAAATCCCAAAATCCTACTTCTTGCATTTCAAATTAAAACTTATACACTCATATTTATAACATGTAAAAATACAAATTATCAACAATTTAGATTTCAGGGCTCCCAAACTTGCCCAGGACACCCCATCGTCTACACTGAACATCGACGTCCCCATAACTATTCCCTAAGGAATATCCACCAACACATCACTTTAAATCCAAATAAGGCACTACGTAGCACATTCCGAAGATCGTAAACTACCTTTCATACTAATAAGGTTTACATTTATCGTTTATAATCATAATTACCTATACTATAGCATAGTTTACATGATAATCAATCTAATTTCTCTCAATTTCAGGTACAATCTGGATTTCTACATCAAAAATTAGTATCCTTTTAATTACAATTTAAGCATTACGAAGCAAAAATAGTATAGTCAAAGTATAGCATAGCATATTACATAATTTAGGGTAAATAACATGGCAATATATGTATATACAGAATAGAGAGTGTAAAATAACTTTCATACGGACTTTCACTGTTTTGAGTGTAGAAAATTCAACGTAAGGGATAAATTGACTATTCCTAAATACGCACGAAAAAAGAAATTAGATCCAATTTTCGAGTTGCTCCAAACAATTGATATTATCAATACTTTTAATTCCATCATTCTAATTGCAGCAACATTTACTGATATTTGATATTGCTTCGTATTTTATGGGTCCACTGTTCGGTAAACTAACAGTATATGTTTCATTAGTTTTAAAGTATGATTCAGATTAAGGCTAGTTATTTAAATGGTGTGAAATTCTATTATAACAATGAAATCGTTGCGGTTGGTTCTTTTTAATTTAAATGGAAATAAAATTCAATAACATAGATCAATGATGTTAATTATTTTACATATTGTCATACTTTTATTGGAAGACAAATGATCTGTGTCGAAACATACGTTATATACTCTATGTTAAGAAGGAAATTGTTTTAATTAACTTATTGTACAATAGTTTATCCCAGTACAAAACTTTAATCCATATCTTATGTTAACGCTATTCGTCTAAAATTGATACTATTTTGCTACACTGTCATAAATTTACTTATGTTTCTGTAACTTCTTTTATATGTATACACTTAACAATAAATGCTCGAAATATACAGATTTCATCAAACTCAAAATTAAATGTTATCGTCAAACGTTTCCCTGGAAAATGTGGAAAAGGCTATCTTAATATCCAGTTCGGTTTCCTACTGTGGGTTAACGACTTTCTACCAATATTTTTAAATTTGGAAATGTCACGACCTGTGCGTGGTCGGTTGGGAACAAACGTTTGTAATTTTAATGCCCTTAAGGCTAGAAGCGTTTAGTCGACAGGTAGCTCAAAGTGAGTCAGTACAAGGTTTCAAACGTTTGCTTGCCAAAACGTAGAAAAGTCGTACGTAGTTTTATTAGTTAATGGATGGTGGATGTTGTATAATCACGAATGCATTATACACTAACTACAGCGTGTAGTATATCCAACTTCGCGGTACTCGTAAATTAGATCAAACCCTGTAGGTTGCTTTCCTGTAATGTACAAATTATTGGTCTATGAAGGAACCACTTAAACTTTGATTCCCGCGAGCAAATACAAACAAGAGAATATAAACAACAAATACATGTCGCATTCCTTGCGCCTGGAACTTTAGTTTGTAAAAAAACATTTATAATTAGGTTTCTCCTCTAGAAAAATGTTATATACGAAGTATGACAGGGTTCCTCAGAAATTACATTGACCTTGAAGCATTTGATAGATATATGTTCAGAATGAGTAAAAGAAAACAACCAATAAAGGCCAATGAAATTTGAAGTTCGATATTCTCATATTTATTTTTTTTTATTTAGGTTAGGACGACCTTAAAATTATGTTTAAAAAACGAATTCCTTGCGGTTGTATGAAACCAATATGTAGACGTTTAACAAAATAATAATAATCACAACGTTAACAATTATTACACAGGTCTACATGGGTTTCGTTGTTTTAAGTTTGACTTGTGTTCTTTACTAATTTCGCTGAATACAAATATGATGTTAGCTTTTATCGATCACGTCACGTTTTTTTTCTATGCTAAATCTACAAGAATACTCACTCCGGCGAGCGGCCCATAAGGGAAATAATTTGCTGGTTAGTTTTAATTACCAAATAATGAACAGTTCCTAGTAATGACTAATGAGAATCCAAATTATATATAAAATGCATACCAAATTACTTTCTCTTATTTGTTTGTTAACGGAATAACTTGGTAATTAGCACATACTACCCTAATCACTGGGTTAAAAATCATTCCTATATATATTTTGTTATTATTATTTGACCCAGCAGAAACTATAGTTCGGTGTTAGCTAAGGTTATACTGAGTTGTGTGTTCAGAATAAGTAATATATTCATTACAAATGTCTTCAAGAGGGTGTTTAAATAGTCCAGATATATTTTGTTATATCTGGGGTAATTTCACTCTGCTGAAGCAACGACGGAAAATTACCATTTCTGTAAAAACAGCTTATAATGCTTACTTCGGTATAAAACTTGGGGATCAAGATAAACCATAGGCTCCACACAGAGACTGCACAATTTGTGTTGAACAACTGAGGCAATGGAGTAGAAGTGCAAGAAAGTCTTTGTCTTTTTGAATTCCTACTGTGACGACTGCTACTTTTATACCTGCAACGTAAAGGGCTTGAATTCAAGAAATAAGAAAGATATTTCTTATCCTGACGTCTCATCTGCGATAGGCCAGTTGCTCATGGACCCGACGTCGCTATTCCACCCACATTTGAAAGTTCCAGCGTAGAAATGTCTTCTGAAAATGATACTGACGAGAGTGATCAAATGGACGTTTTCGAATGTGAAACACAGGAACCACAAGTTTTCACACAGACGGAACTGAATGACTTGATAAGAGACTTAGGTCTTCCGAAGGACGCTGTACAAGTTCTGGGATCCAGACTTCAGGATAAACATCTACTGGCCCCAGGAATTTCGTTTGCTTGGTACAGAATTCGTGAAAAGGATTTACTGCCCTACTTTTCCCAAGAAGGATTGTTGGTGTACTGCATTAACATTCGTGATTTAATATTGGGAGCTGCAAAATATGAGTCCGAACCTTGGAGGCTACTCATTGATTCATCGAAACGAAGTTTGAAAGCAGTTATTGTACACAATAGTAATAAATGTGCATCGGTACCCGTTGCTCACTCTGTTCACTTGAAAGACTTATGAGAATCTTCAATTGTTGTTAAATAAAAATAAAGTATCACGAATATGGTTGGCAACTTTATGGTGATCTTAAAATCATTTCCATGCTATTGGGCCAGCAGTCTGGATTCACAAAGTGCCCATGTTTTTTGCGTGAGTGGGACAGCAGAACGCGTGATCAACATTACACGCAAAAGAAATGGGCCACCCGAGAAAGACTTCTACCTGGAACTAATAACGTACTGCGTGAAAGCTTGGTTGATCCGCAGAAAGTATTGCTACCTCTTCTCCATATCAAGTTGGGGAGGATGAAGCAGTTTGTAAGGGCTTTAAACAAGGAAGGAGAATGTTTCAAATACTTTTGCTTCAAATTTCCTTCACTCTCCGAAGCGAAGTTGAAAGAAGGTATTTTCATTGGACTTCAAATTAGAGCTTTAAAATCTGATGAAAGGTTTGAACCGACGATGACAGATGTTGAATGTCAAGCCTAGTGTGCATTCGAAGATGTTGTAGAACATCTTAGAAACACCAAGCACCCAGACTATATAAACATTGTCCAAAATATGCTGAATAAGTTCCATAAATTGGGTTGCAATATGAGCAACAAACTCCATTTTCTTTATTCTTACCTAAACTACTTCCCTAAAAATCTCGGAGATGTTAGTGAAGAACAAGGGGAACGATTTCACCAGGATATAGAGGAAATGGAAATGCGATATCAAGGGAGATGGAATGTGAATATGATGGCTGATTACTGCTGGTCATTGAAGCTAGACAATCCAGATGTGAAATACAAAAAAAAACCTCGAGACGGAGTTTTCAAAATAAACGAGAGAGTTTACATTCCAGAAAAACTTAATCCAATTAATTTGGTAAATTTTCATTTAAAAAAATCATAAATATTATGTATTATTATTATTATGTATTATTTTATTTTACCATAATAAAAAAATGTATTATTTTCATGAACAAGCACATTTTCCTATTTTGCGAAAAAACCTTATGTGATTGCCAAAAACTAAGCACACCATTGAATTCAGAATGGTAGATTTATATAAGAATAGGTATCAGAAATAAAACAACGTTCCTAAACTTGAAATTGGTAGACCTGTGTTATTAATGCATTAATTATATTATATTAATGTCGAAACACGTATAAAGCTGAAATAAATATCGCTGAAATTGTGATTATTATTATTTTTTATATATACATGTGAATTTCACATAAGTAAGGTAAGAAACGATTAACATCATCTTCATTAAAATAACAAGAAGATCATGGTAAAACATGTATTAGCAGCACATAATGTTTCGTTTAATCAATAATGTCTAAGAAAGAAACCTATTCCAAACTATATTAACATCAATACAAGAACAAAAAATTACATAATTGAGAAGATCATCAAAAACGCTAAGCTAAAATGGATCAAAGAAGTGGTTTAAAATTAGAGACAACTTGCACATTCACTTAAAGATACTCCACACATAACTTGCATACAAATTACACCCAACTGAATTTGACGTTTTCGACAATGACATTAGAGAACTAGTTAGCTGTTAGATGATTAAAATTTAGAAAAAAAACACGATACCTACTTTTAAGATAAGAACAGAGCCCATGGCAACTTAAAAATTATATGCAACCCTAGACCATCATATATTTCAATCACCGTTTCCTAAATTTATCAAACATAGAATTTAATGACAAGGAGGGAAAAACTAAACAAAGCATTCAAATTCTGTCCATTCCTAAAATTCACTAATTATATTAAAGAAATTTTAGCATTAAATTCAGTAATGTCTTCAAGGACCAAAAAAATAGAAATGTTGATGCCAGATACAGAGAACACATACGTTCGTATCAAGAGATCCAAAAAAAGCTGATCCCAGCGGGCTGTGGAATGAAAAATCACGTATTTTCTAGACTAAAGGAATGTTTATAATGTCAATTTCAGGTTAGGTTGTGTTAGCTGGGATTAAATAATAATGAAACGTCAGTTTTAGGAGCAGAAATATTTTATTGAGCAACAGTAAAAGAAATGAATAAACCTGAAACTAATGTAATGATCACAACAAATGTTGAAAATGTCTGCCTTCCTCCAAACATTTCTGAACTCGTCTTCTCATACCTTCAAAAACATTTTGTAATAATTGAGGCGAGTTGTTAATTTCTTGACAGTTTTCTTCAATTCTAAGTTTCAGTTCGTTTAAATCATTAACTGGAGTTTTAAAAATGGTGTTTTTCAAATAGGGCCATAGAAAAAAGTCCAAAACAGTAATATCACAAGAGCGAGGGGGCCATGGTGTATTCCTACTAATGATTCGGTCATCAAAATATTTGCGTAAAAAATTGATTGTATCTGCAGCTGCATGAGCTGTTGCGCCATCCTGTTGCAGAAAACCATCCCGTAGCTCATCATCGTGAAGTTCATTTAAGAAAGGTTGCAATAATTCGTTCCTGTACCTTGCTGCAGTTAGCGTGCCTTCGAAAAATATTGGCCCAACTAACCTACGACGACTCATTCCAACCCAGACTCCTATTTTCTGTGGATGAAGGGGAGCTTTAATTGTAACGTGTGGATTCTCGCTACTCCAAATCCGCATATTCTGTGAATTAACATACCCATTAAGGTAAAACCAGGCTTCGTCGGTAAAAAAAGGTTAAATTTAACTGCTCATCATTGAGATTATCCAAAAACCAACGACAAAACTGAACTCTTTTTGGATAATCCTGTTCTAAAAGCTCCTGAACGGAAATAAATCGGTAAGGATGCAGATGTAAAGCTTGTTCTAATATTCTGTGGCATGTACTGTAACTTAAATCATCAACTTGCTGGCATAAATGTCTAATTAGTGTTTTTGGAGCTTCGCCAATTCGTTGTCTTACAGTTTCAATTAAAGCAGGTACTATCTTCTTTGGCCTACCAGATCCTCCTTTCCTTCCAACACTTCCAGTTTCACGAAAATCGCTGACTAAATTCTTAACCAAAGCATAAAATTTTCGGTATGTAATAATTTCATTGGGATGCCTCTCTCGGAATTCCACAAAACAAGGAGGAAACGAATAGGTCCATTCTCCGTCAAGTTGAAAGCCGTTCCGAAAGTAAGATTCAGTAATGAATGTTCTTTGGAATGTATTAAAAATCATTTTAACAATCTCTCAGATTCGTATCAAAAAAAGATAACTAATTTATCTGACATCAGAAACATTCCTTTAATCTAGTAAAGACGTGACTTTTCATTCCACAGCCCGCTGAGGATCAGCTTTTTTGGATCTCTTGATATAAATGCAAACACACAGAAAAATCTAACTACACTAAACACTTATTATAACGCAATCATACACTGACATCAAATAATATTGTAACATTTTTGCACTCCCGTGATAAAATTCGATATACTCGAGGCCTTTCAAGTTCACAAACACACTTTACCAAACACGTTTAATGAATGAGCAAATTGAACTCATAAATTCCCTGCTATTCGAAGTTTTGGAATAGAAGATCAGAGCCATGTCCGAAATCAAGATCCAGTGTGCTGTTGCCCTAGCTACAAATGTTTACAATATTAAAAGCTTTTGAAAATTCCATGTAAATTGTCGAAATACATATTAAGCACAAAAAGTAAATACAACCTGTTGAAATTCAGACTATTATTGTTATTAAAATATACGCACACACTGCATTTTTAAAATTTTTGAATATTTATGTTGCCACGTGTAAAAATTGTGCATATAACAAAATCTCCAGATAAAATATTATAAAAACTATAAACCAGTATTCTACTTTTTTTATATACTGGTTGTATTACTTCTAAAGTCCATTTTGCATTAATGGTAGTGAATCTGTATTTTTGATTTTGATGATATTCGACACTAAAGTTTGGAAGAGTGATGGTGAGATGAATTGAACTTGCGGATCTTTCAAATTTCAACATGATTGCATTCAGTGGGCTTCAGGGAAGATAGCTACGAGTCGCTTCTCGATAAAGTACGAGACACCCTGTATATTAACGGTGGTCTTTTTGGTATCATGCGATAAATAAATTAACCTGGTCAGAAATATAAATCAACATGTGTATAATTCTTCTTTGGTGTACTGTTGGATTAAAAGTATTTTAGATTTCGGCCCGTGAATCAACAGTAGCAGTATTTACTCTACGAGGCTGAAAGTGCTTGCCGCTTGTTTGTAAATATAAGATAGTCTCCAACAAAATTCCTTTGGTAGTACAGAAACCGAAAGTACATAATTTTTTGTTCACAGTATTAATGAGAATCTCATACCCCATAAAAGTAGTTTGTCATCTTTTGTTCTTGTTACCGTTGAGTTAACCTCTACATTGTTTCTTTGGTTAAAAAATAAATCAAAACTCAAGCTATATAAAATCAGTTTGATCCACTATAGAATTAAAAATATTTTATTTAACAATTTAATAAGATGGTACTTATCTCAAATTTGGTTGTCAGGGAATTAATGGGTCAACCTCTACAATATTTGCTTGGTTTAATACACTCACATATCTGTGAATTAACTTTTGCCCTTAATAGAAGGGCTTTGATTTTATCTTGTAGGTAACTTTTGCTTTTCATAGGAAGACTAAAAGTATGTCTCGTACGGTTTTCCAAGTTTCTAGAAAATGCTTTTCATTTTCACAAGTCGGTGTTAATATTTCCAAATAAGCGCAAATTCCTGAGAAAGTGCTAACTTGAGGGTAATAAATGTGGTTTGTAAAGAGTTTAATTTCTAAATAAGGGAAAAACTTGCAAAATCAGAGGTTATGTTTGCCATTTTCATTTAAGCTCTACTCCCCTTCTAAAGCAGGCGACTGGATTTTCTTTTGGCAACCAAATAGTCTAAAGTTCACTGAATCTCTATTTTAGGTAATTTATTTCAGGTAGGGTTGCCCAATTTTTGAGCTTTTGTTATAATAACCTGTTCATTTTGTCGTATTTTCTGGTTTCTTATATCAAGCTAACATCCAAATTTGTTGGAAATTATAGTTTCGAGCGAGCAATTTTGAAGTTTGACGTACGTGAATGATATTTTAGACGTAAGCTCAGCATTTTCTGCCTAGGATAATTACAGGTGATATCGATTCTTGTTTCATACGTTGACCTCATAACGTACTGAATTTTTAACTCCCGTTGATTGTTCTAAATTATCAGTTTGGCGGGTATAAGTCTTCGTTCTCCGTTAATAATTTAATGTTCAATTGAGTTTACCGGTGTATTTTATCATTAGCTGTTTCAATATAATATTAAGGTCGAGTTCTACTTGTTCCGCAACCTTTTGTCTTTTTTAGGATTTCTAGCATGAAACTATGCATAATTTGTATAGCACAAGTTGAGCGCTTGATTAGAAATTCAGTTGAAAGGCTCACGGCATGTTGTTGCTAGTAAATTTCTATTATATATTATAATTATACTTAATTTAGTCAGTATACATTCCGTGGTTTATAGAACTATAGTTCACGCGTTAAATAAGGGGCATTCAGAAAAGCTGGTCCAGTAGGCGAAATTTTGTTAACGGCAACGTAGATTATAACCTGTTGACCTATTTATATCCGCTCTTATAAACAGAACATTGGTTATTAAAAGAAAATTTGAATAGTAAATGAGATAGATTATTATATTAAGGGATGCGGGAAACGTTGTGCTTTTCATTATCTTGCCTAGTTTCCGTAGTAGGGTAAATCTTGGTAATTTTGTGGGAATTTCACGTTTTTTTGAATTTGTATAGGCGAGTATAAGATACATAAATTTTGAACTGCATCGATAGATCCTTTTCCAGTGTACAATTCACTACTGAAAAAATAGCAGTGAAATTAACATTACGATATTTAATTAACAACATTAACTCAATATATGAAGCATAGTTTATTCCGTGATAGCATTGATTAATTCGCGATACTACCTTGGTAAAACTGTAATACCTATTTTTTACAACTAATATATACAAATCGCTACAAAAAACAGTAAAATTCAATCATAGAATTTGTTGTACAAATCAGGAACAAATTCACTTAAGCCTAGTTACAAGTTTTCACCAATCAATCGTCATTTTCTGAACCACTCTGACAGCCATCACACATAAATACATCTTCAGCTTCATCGTACCCATTTTGGCAATTTGCATGACATCAAAAGAAGCGGAAGCTTCACTGGATCCTATCAGCGCCTCTTTTTCTTCACATCTTGATTGTAAGTCAACCCACAAGATCTAGAATCCCAGTCATTTTTTTTCTTCCAGATCCCTGAAGTGCTGGGGACGGAAATGGTACTTCCAGTTTTCTGTGGTCTTCTAACTTTCATGGTTCATCTTTCTCAGGAGATTAAGAGTTCAAGCATTTTGCTCTATGCTATTGCTCAATGTTCCATCAATTGTTTTATATGAAATTCCGGCGTCAAGGCTCTAGGGTGCGGGTCTAGCCTTTTAGTTAATCTTGAAGTTGAAATAGCTTCCTGGGGAACAGCGCCACGATTAAGTGGATATATCCCCGTCTTCCTAAAGCTCACAATTATTGTTTCAGGTTTGAATGCGCTAAAATACGCCGGCCTCATGGGGGTATGAAAATTTGTCCGATTTGGTTTTCGGTCAGGCGTGTGTGCCATGTAGGCATTCAAGCTGTTCGCCCAAGCCTGTTTAAATGGACGATATACGCCGACATCCAACGGCTGCAAAATGTGCGTGGTATGGGCAGGGAATGTAAATAGATAAACATCGTTTTGCTTTGCCAACTCTATCACCTCGTCCGCAATATGTGATGCATGGGAGTCCATCACAAGGATAACGGGACGAGTTGCTGAAATGAATACTATAATATAGCGAAACCATTCCACAAAGATATCTACTTTTATATATTCCTTGGGAGATAATTTTACGAGCGTGCCAGGAACGACGTCCTTTTTGAGGTCATCAGTCATCCTAATTCCTTTGAAAATAATGAGAGGAGGATCCAGCGATCAGTAGCGTTGATACAGCTCATCATAGTATGATTTTCACCACGATCGGCATAAGCTCTTTTATACACATATTTTTTCCCGACAGAGACTACAATTCTTGATGGTTGTACTACATATGACAAGCCGGCTCGTCGCAATTCCAAATGAAATCAGGGCGATCTGCGATTCCTAATTTCTCCAAGTTATCGTAGAAGTCATTTAAGATAGCACGGTTGGCCATTGATGCGTAGTGTTATCCCATAATGAATGGCACAAACAGTAAAGTTATGGTTTTTAACAGGGAGTCATTAATAATATTACTGTACATTAGAGTACATTTTGGTAACAAAGGCGGTAATCTTTTTACCAAATACTATCAACTATTGAAGCACAATTGTTAATGTATTTCGATACTATGTTGTGTTCATTTGATTTTGCCACTTCATCTGATTTAAAGTCATATTTTAATTGCCGCTTCATAGGAATTAAAATTCTATTTTAATTGCCGTTCTTAAGTCGATTATTTTTTTTTAATATTGAGTTATGGGAGACTACTTTCGCAAAACCTTTAAAAGTTCCCTTCGTAGGCTGAATTTACCACTCAAAAACAATTCTTGGGATTCTGTATTGACATGTTTCTCGGAAGTCGCACGTGTTAAATTGTTCCAGAATTTTTGTACCATATTTCGCGATGTGGTGTAATCTTTTTGGCCAGTGCATGTTCGCGTTGCGTTTTGTTCTTCAGTCGAACTTAACATCTTCTCCGGTCAAGAGTCGGATTAACATCTTCTTCGACCAAGTCGAAGTCGTTCATAAATTAAGAAAAAAAGTAGACGCTGGGCTTTGGGAGTGAACTGACGTGTTTTTTTTTTCTTTGGAATTTCGGGTTCTATTTCGCAGCCTTTCCGCTAATTCAGTTATTGTTTCGTATTTTTGCGTTAGGCAAAAGAATTTTCGACCTACTCTGATTATATATTAGCAGAGTTTAGCTTTGTGTGCAAAAACAATCCAGTGAAATTGTTTTCTCGATTTATATCGGATATAAGCGATTCAAACCGGTGGAAGTCGTCCAACACCGGAGACATCTGAAATTCCCGCCTCTTTTCTCTCAACGGCGAAAAAGCCCTGTTAGAAGCGATCCAATCTTCAGGGGTGTACCAGCGAATTTTTCCCTCATACCGAAGTTTTAGGAACACCCCAGTTGTGCCTCTCTCTGTTCCCTAGAGAACAACACTAAGGTAGGAGAAATTCTAATTATGTGGTGAAAACTGTTTTCCGAGTTAATCTTCAAGTTTCAAGTGCTGAACCTTTTGTTTAAATACGACGTATAGCGACCTTCAGTCGCCAGTTATTCTTTTTTCTTTTGGTTAAGTAAAGTGTAATCATAAATTGTATTAGATTGTAAACTTCGACGCCACTGGCTGCGTAGATCTGTTCCAAGAAATTAAATATCGCAAGCCACTGGCGGCGAGCCTCTTTCAGTTCGAACGTTCCAACAAAATCTTGTATTAAACTATAAATATTATCATTTTCAATGTAATCTTTGTTTTTGTATCATGTGTCACCTATTTCAAAAAGTTTAATTATATTTGTCCTGAAATTTACCACATCTTTTATTTTGGTACATTTTTAACTTTGTGTTCATGAACTTTGCAAGCTTTACATACAGGAGGAGGCACAATAAAGATGAGTCCGAATCCCGTAAGTTGCTGGCTTCTCGGCCTTCTACGAGAACCGGTAATTTTCTGTGATTTGGAAGGTGGCGCCCGTTAATTCTGTCATACCCTGTACACAACTAGGAAGATTCCCTCCCGTAAGGGGTTTCCGTGAACCATCTCCACCTCCTCTTTGTTAAGCTGTAGGCCTTTTTCCACCTATCCTGTTGCGGGTCGACGAAAAAGTTCGTTTGGCCAGTAACAACGAACAACTTTAACAACAATACTGCGTTTACAGTTTTAAGATAAGTGACATAAGATAACTGCAGCAGTTTTTTTGCTGATATCTCAAAATACAATATTTGGAGAGCCGCCTTTGATATTAGTACCCTCATATATGTTACATCAACTATTATCATTATTCATTTAGAGATAACTGAAAAAGTTCACATTCTCGTTAAAAAAATTTAAACAAGCTTCATGCCGTACTTCTGAAAACATGGCTGCTTAAAAACTAAGAACTTCAACTCTACATCTAAGGTGATTTCTGTTGTAATTCTCCCATAATGAGGGTACAATGAAGTTTAAAAATTAAACCGAAGTATGAGCTAAATTACACCAAATATTATTAACCTATCTCTTAGTTTAATTATAAATTCACCTGGATAACTTACACACTGTCGTAACACCAAATAAACTTTAATCAAAATTAGCGCTTTGTTTAGTTACCGTTTTACTGCAATGTTAGCAGATGATTTACCAGCACACGTTTAATACCCGTAGAAGACAGACACCATGTGTCATATGTCACTAGACGTTGAAACTATTTCAACCATTGCTTATTTTGTGGGAAAATAATGAAAAAATATAACGAACTAACCTATGCCACGAAATTACCAAGGTTTACTCTACGTTTCAATGGTCTGTACTACCGTTCTTTCCGATAATGCTTCCTGTTGCACAAAACCTTTTTAGTTGGGGATTTGGGGTATTTAAAACTGTATACAGTCAACGGTAGTCTCAGGAGTTTTGTTTCCGTTCCAAAAATAATATTCGGTCATAGATGCTTTCTGTTTCAAATTGTACAGAATTCTTAGACAGTAACGTTAAGATAAATACTTACTTGTTAATTCTATAAATGAACTGTTTTTTGTGTAGTTGTGCAGTAACAATGAAATAATAATTACTGATAGAAAACACGAGGCTTGACAGTTAGCTATTAAATCTAACACGCCTTCTGTGTAATTGAGAATACAAGCACAGCGCATATAAGGTTACGTAATATGCTTACATTAACAAAAATTACTCATAATTTACTTGGGCACGTTTTTTGAATACTCTTGTAGCAGTAGATGGAGTATTAAAGGAAAAGGTCAAAATAAATCATTGACTGAATCCAGAAAATGCTAGAATTACAAAATTCTTTACCGCTTATTCCATGTTGAAAATCAGTTTTAAATCTGTCATACAGCAAGGAACGAACAAAGAAATATAAAAAAATAATTTACTGTTACAAAATGTAAAATATAGAGTCAATACGCCCTGCGGTTTCTGAAATAAAGAAATAAGACGTTGATGTTTTTTATATTTATTCTGTATGTTTAGAAGGACTTCAAACTGAAAAACAATTACATTTGAGTTTAAATACGAGGTTATACGATTAAGTCGAAATTTAAAATTCAAATTCAACATTCAGTTATTTGTTTCAATGAAGAATTTTACAATTTTGTCTTTAGGATATTTAAGGGCGAGGGAAGAAAATATTTATGTATCAAGATAAATCGATTTCATTTTTTTTGGTCTCTTAATATTTGCTGATATTTAATATTATTTAGTGCTTTATAACACAAATGTTTCCAGAATTCGATGTCGCAGCAGAGTTGGAAGAATATTGCGCAATCTCAGTTTGCATTTCAAAGAACTGTAAAATGAACGTATTTTTTAAAACATTCTTATACAGATCTGGATTCGGTTTTAGGTCATTTGCTCGCTGCCATTTGCTCGCCACCGATTGTTTGATGCCGAGTGCTCGCCAGGAAAGATGTTCACCAAGGTAGTTGGTCGCCGTGCGTTTGCTCGATAACCAACTGTCTCGCAGTACTAAATTTAACTGCGTCAATGCAGAAAAACTAATTCATATTCTGTAAGGCACCTTCGTTTGTAATAGTAATTTACGATATAAGTAACGTTATCAGGCATTTTACATTACGAGAGAATTGTTTGAAAAAACGAGCGACGCAGGAGAGAGTTTTTTTAAATTCTCGAGTAATGTAGAACGCCGATAAACGTTACGTGTATCGTAACACGTTTTATTTTATCCTATAAATTACTAAAACTCTTCAAAAAAAGGAAATGACATTGTTCATAACAGAGAAACATAAATCTAGTGTACCTGAATTGATATCCAAGTGATTTGTTTCAGCATTCTTTTGGAGGAATTAAATTCGAAAATTTGAAAGACTGCATATTTAATCTACACTTCAAAGAGTCCAACGAAATGTCAACGAAGGAGTCGTCTTCTAAGGAAGAAAAATCTAAATAATACTTATTTATTTGTTTGTAACGTCTTATATATGTCATTAAATTCTAATAAGGTTTCGTTTTGTTAAGATTTTCTTTACAACACTAGTGCTGTTAAATGCATTTTTACGCAACTCGTCGCTAAGGAGTAATTAGCATAGTAACATTATAGGATAAAATAAAATAATTTAGCACATCTTTCGATTCATAATTAAAATCTCTACTTTTATTTTCAGATATCATGGTATAGAAAAGCATTATTGTTTGTATTAAGAAACTGTTTTTTTTTTAACTGTTTGTTAAGCCAGCTCAGCACTTATTTGCTTTTCATGGCTGTGTTGAAGAATGTAAGTTTAATCACTTTCACTTCACTATAGAGATTTTAATATGTCTCCTCACTACTAGCATTCATAGCTTAATTGCTGTCATCTGCACTTGATAAGTAGATATCTTGGGGGAGTTTTCTTTTCAGTCTTGTATGGAGTTTTTGTTGACCTATTGGGTAACAGATGGTCGCTGGACACTTGTGTAGATTTGAGAAATGTCGCTTGCATATTTCCTTAATTGACTTTTTAATGGTGGGAACTCCTGTTTCACGGTGAATTTGATCGTTTCTTATGTACCATTCCGCGTTTAAAACAATTCTCAAGACCTTATTTTGAAACGTTTGCAGTTTTTTTAACTGGGTTTCGCTGGCAGAGCCCCACACGGGACATCCGTAAGTTAGCACCGGTCGTATAATAGATAAATAGATAAGCCTACCGCACCCAACTTTTAGGTGGGACTTCCTGTTTATTATTGGATAAAGCTGAGCAAGTCTAGAATGCGCTTCGTTGATTTTTTTATTTATATGATATCCCCATGTGAGACGGTTATCCAAATACACTCCGAGATATTTTATGGCACTATCATCACTATTCCATGGGATTTCGTGATTTTTTAACCGTATTTTGTGTGGGCTGTTTTTGCGTCGCAAAGAGAAAATTTTAGCTTCCGTTTTAGTGGCGTTCAGTTCCAGTTTCCATTTAGCGAACCATTTGTCTACAGTGTTTACTGTATTTTGGAGTTTAGAGATGGCGGTATCGATGCATCTATTTTGACTAATTATAACAGTGTCGTCCGCGAACATAGCTAACTCTGTTTCCTCCAGTTCGGGAATGTCGTGTACATATATATTAAATAATATGGGCCCCAGTATTGACCCCTGAGGTACTCCCGCGTTAATTGTCTTTATATCAGATGTTCTAGAGTTGATTAGCACTGAGAAGGTTCGATTTTCGAGGAATGAACTGACAATACGTAATAAATAACTAGGCACTTTCGATTGCATGAGCTTATATAGTAGACCTTTATGCCATACTCTATCAAAGGCTTGTTTGATGTCGAGAAAGATAGCAGCAGTGTAACTTTTTTGTTCAAAACCTCGTTCAATGATTTCGGCAACCCGATTCAGTTGATGCACAGTAGAATGACTGTTCTTAAATCCGAATTGGAATTTAGGAATAAGGTTATTTATGCTCGCATGTTCTAGTAGACGCTTGTAAATTGCTTTTTCAAATACCTTGGCCATAGTCGGTAGGAGACTTATGGGTCTGTATCCAGATACCTCGTGCGGTTTCTTTCCTGGTTTGTGAAACAAGAGTATGTGGGCGTATTTCCACTTATCAGGGAAGTATCCAGTTCTCAGGCATGAGTTAAACACTGAGGCCATGTATGAAATTGCCTTTTTGGGTAAATTCTTTAACAGGGTATTTGTAATTAAGTCGTGTCCCGGGGCTTTCTTTGATGGCAATTTATTTATTATACCTTTAACTTCGTTCGGTGAGATGGCTACAATTATTCCAGATTGACGAGGAAATGCCTCCTGCAACGCTTTATGTATAGTTCGGTTATAGATTTCGTTATCGGATTCTTTAGTGGTTGTAAATGTACTAGCTAAATGATTGCTAAATACTGAGCACTTTTCCTCATCGGACGAATACGTTTTATTGTCCATTTTGATAGTAGGTATGTTATGATGTTGTTGCAGAATGCGCTTGCTTGCCCTCCACATTGTTGGGTCTTGTGGTTCGAGATCTCGTATATATGACTGATAACTATTTATTCTGTGCTGTTCTAGGTCTAGTTGAATTTTACGAATCAAATAATTTAATTGCGATTTCGTTGTTGGGTTTCGCCTTCTGATCCACTCTCTTCGCAGTTTGTGCTTTTCCTTGATCAAATGTTGAATGCTGGGAGGTGGATTCATATAATCCGTCACTCGTTTTGGTTTTTGTATAGTTGTGGAGGTTATGACTGAATCTGTTATTGCTTTCGTTATTGAGTATACAGCTATATCGATGTCATCCCTGTTATTTAGTGCCTTAGGACATATTATGTTTTGTTGTAATGCGTCACTGAACATGTTCCAATTAATTTTGCCATTAATTAGCCTCGGCTTTGTGTTAACCATTTTGGGTTTGTTATCAAATGTCAGGATAACCGGCAGGTGATCCGAGTCTAATTCGGGTAAGACACTCTGAGTAATTGGGCTAGTAAAATTTTTATGTAGAATAACATCCAGAATATCAGGCTGATGGTCCATTCGATAGGGAATATAAGTTGGTTCAGAGGGCGCAGTGATCAATATACCATACGTAGTGAGCAGTTCATGTAGCTTTACGCCATCGGGATTGTTCGCTCTGCAGCCCCAGATTGTGTTTTTGCAATTTAGATCGCCTATCACCAAAGTTGCTATGTTATTGTCAAATAAGCTCTCAAGGTCATTAGCTGCGATTCTTCTATTGGGTTGCTTGTATATAGAGATGATCTTCAGTTTTTTTCCATTGAGTAGTTCGAGCAGTACAGCCGTTGTTTCTATGTTTAATGTTGTTGGAGTTTCGAAATGGTAAGCGCTAATAGATCTTCTGGCAATTATCGCCACACCTCCCGATGCCGCATTCCCTGCTCTATCTTTTCTAAACACATTATATCCAGGTATGTCTAATTTTTGATTTGATAAAAGATGTGTTTCAGAAACACATAGGACATCTACGTTATGTCTTGCCAAAAACGCGATAACTATTGAGCGTTGGCGTATGATTCCATTTGCATTCCAATTAGTGATGATTAGGTTGCTGTATGTTTTGTTAATTTTATTTACTGGCATTTTGTAACAGAGTGGGGATTAAAGTTAAAATAAATTCTTTGATTTTCCCCAAATGGGGTGTGATGATTTGTAAAATTGAATTAAGTATTTGTTCGAGTAATGTAGTTGTTTCGCTTTTTTTATCATTGGTGGCATTATTTTGATTGTTAGTAGGTTCGTTTCGATCTGCATTTGCATATTTGTAGTAAGGGGTTGTGTACCTATGAACATTGTTTCGATTAGCTGTTAACTTTTTGTAATGCTCACAGCCTTTATAGTTTGCCGTATGTTCGCCATGACAATTAACACATCTTGGTTTTTCGTCTTTAGTTTTTGGGCACTGGGAATAATGGTGATCGCCTAGGCATTTGACACACCTTGGAGGTAACTTGCAGTAGTTTTTGGTGTGAGAATATCTCTGGCAACGCGTGCATTGCGGTATAACCTTCCCATTACGTCTTGGTTCGACTGTTACTTTACAATAATAAAGAAAATTGAGGTCGTATATTGCATCTGCATTATCTTGTTTATTTAGAATCACTGCACAGATTGGTATTGGGTGCTTTTCTTTATTTTGTAATCTTGTAACGCTTACTACAGAGTAATTTTTGGCAAGCAGTTCATGTTTTATTTCTTCGTTTGTGATTGAAACTGGTACGTTTCTTATTATAACAGACATTTTATTAGATACTTCTGGGTTTTGGTAAGTGTGATAATTGACATTTCCTTGTATATCAAAGTAAGCTGTGAGAGATCGAAAATCATCTATGCTAGTTAAATTCACTTTAACCTGCGAATTTTTATTTGTTTTAGTAAATTCGCCTTTAATATTTGATTTGATATCTTGTACCAACTGTTGATAATTTAGAGCTTCGTGAATAAATATAGGTTGTGGTAGCCAGGCTTTCAAACGGGTGATTTAATTGAAAGCAGTAGGCTGAGAACACTTTGAAAATTGTGAGCTATGATAAACCAGCGTAAGCTGAATAAATCGAACTCGATAAAAATTGTAATAGATGATTTATTAAAATCAAA
>JABXWE010042450.1:0-14536 GCA_014611495.1 Limonius californicus | reverse complement strand
TTCTTTGCATATTCATATGCTCCATTACGTACTGAGCGATTCAGTGAAAACCCCAGCTTCCTATCTTTTTCGTTTATTAATTAAAGGAGTTTGAAGTTTCAAACTTCCAAGCTTCGTAGAGGGCGCCACAGGAAAATTACGGAGTTCTTCAAAAAATATATCGATAGCCCCTTGCGAGGTCTGTCGACATATGAAGTTTAAAAAAATTCCTTGGAGCAGTTTTTGAGAAATAATTTTTTGAAAATTTCCAAAATTTTGAAAATTCGTAATTTAAACCCCTTATAATTTTTCAAAAAACTTTTTATATCACCTCATTTTACCCTTCATATACTATTCAGAAAATAAAAATCATTTGAATCGATTCATCCGTTTTCGAGTAATTGGGCGTTAAACTCAAAAATTTCAAAAAATCATAGCGCCCTTCAGTTTAAAGCTAGCGAGTTCGGCAAAAAACTAACAGATTTGCCTTATGACCCTCTATCGTTATCCGCGATAAAAGTTTCAAAATTGTAATCACGAAAAAAGTGATACCAAAAAAACGTGCGTAACTTCCGCTTCCGGTTTCGGATTTTTTTGAAAAGCTTATTTTTTCGATGAATTTTCGATACACCCCCGCATTCCAAAGCGCATCAAAATCGGAGCAATACTTTCGGCTGTAGGAGCGTCACATACGTACGTACGTACATACGTACATACGTACGTACCCACCCACAGACAGACATTTTTTAAAAACCACTTTTTTGGGTTCCTAGAGACCCAAAACGGATATATCCGTTAAAATCTCGATTTCGAAAATTTTCATGATTTCAATACTTACCCTATACCTATAAGGTATGGGAAAGTAAAAATACAGTTAGTCTTGGAATCCATGACTAACAATTGACTTGAGACTCATAATTTTGCAATTTCTTTGTAAATATTTGTGTGTGTTTACAAATGTTAAATATTGTATTTATTTCATATCTCGTGGTCGTGGAGAAAGTATGGTCTGCTACTCAGTTGGAGTGGAAATTCGATGCTCGTGGTTCCTCACGCTCGTTTTCGGCCCACGTTCGGAACGCGGATTCCACTCGCATCGAATTTCCATTCTAACCTCGTTTCAGAATATACTATTTTAATTGATTTTCTTTAACTTTCTCATTTCCAAACACATATGAATACTTTAAAATTTCAATGGTAAAATTATACGGTTTGGAATAAAGATATTACAGTCAGAAACGTTTAAAAAATCCTAAGTACTAGCATTTTAAACCAGAAATTTCAACAACCAGATCTTCAGTTTCATATTTTTTAAACTTCAATAAGTTAGCAGACAATCGTTCATAACAGTATCAATATTCAATATCTACCATTTCTGTGTCTAATTATTTAACCATTCAATTAATTTGATTAACAAGGTTTCAAAATCAAAATACATATCAAATTATTCATTGTTAAATAAAATTAATATAGAA
This sequence comes from Limonius californicus, assembly GCA_014611495.1. NCBI lineage: Eukaryota > Metazoa > Arthropoda > Insecta > Coleoptera > Elateridae > Limonius > Limonius californicus. The sequence goes on along the minus strand of JABXWE010042450.1, from coordinate 13,082 downwards.
TAACACGTCCGGTTACATACAATACTATCATTTTAGAATACTGTTGTGTTCCGTAGTACCTACTAATCAACATCATGATCATTAACGTAATCCTCGTTTGTACCGCTTACGCACTGTCGAGATAGTGTGAGGCAAGGCTGAGCTGGTTGTGCCATGCACATCAGGGCCCGACACTGCTGGTTCACTGGTAAATTAAACAAATTGCTAATCTCTAGTACGATTCGAACCGGGAAACTTTTGGCCTATTGAATCTAAAACCTGGCTTTCTTACCACTGAACAACCCTTTCTGTAGTACTAATGTATTATTTAAATCAGTGATGCCAATATTCAGTCTTTATGTTGTCGTAGTTTTTTTTTATAATCGTCGTTCGTTTGAAAAACATTTCGTGAAATCACCTACACAAGAGCAAGCACTTTTGTTTGTTTTGGTATATTAATCTAGTACAATAATTACAAAAGCGTAGTGGTGCTCACTTGGCACAGCAGTCGCTTTTTGGGTGTAATGCCAAAAATGGTTTGAGTTCGATTCCCCAGCATTACGCCGCAACACAAATATCTTGCGTTGCAGTCCACGGACCAGCAACCGTGAAATCTTCATGTGAAGAACCTTCTCTGGATTTTTTGTCCTTCGCGTTTGACGTTGAATTGTAGGTTTCCCGTATTTCTACCTTAGCGCTGAGGAGAAACACGGACAGAGAAGAGTGCTGGTGCTCAGCAGTGGGACGAAAGGCTGTTAACGTGGCCACTGAGCCAGCGATTTTTGATTTGTTAGTTAGCATTTAATATCTGGGTCATCTTGATAATTCCTCTATATAAAAATATAGAGGTTAAATAATCTATAATAACTTTAATATTGTAATACAAACCCTATATTTGAAATTTATTTTTTTAAAATACTGGATATACTGAACACATAGTACGTACAGTCGCGCTGCACCTTTAAAACAGCCATTTTCAATTAATGAAAAACATTTCTATTTATAATTTTATGTTATGCTGCGAGTGCTAAAATTAACATACCGTTTCACACCCTTCTTGAAACTTGCTCCGCATTAAAGGCGGCTCTTTTAGAAATATCTTCCTCATAATCCAAAGGAGCTTGTTTTTGACTATATTTAGTTAAACAAAAGTTCCTGCAGCTTATTTCAGGCAGAATTTTCCATTCACTTGTTAAAAGTGCTGACGCAACTCAATTATTCTGCTTTCAATTCTGTAGAGAAAAACAAGCCCGCTGTTGCTTGAAGGATGTTTGAGTAGGATCTATTTTTAAAAGTCCCTGCTTTACTTAATGTTTGAATATACCAAACAAGTTTACACGAGTAAATAAAATAATGCTAAATATTCTTTCTTTAGGTGCAAGAGAAATTCGCAATGGCTTTCGCTAGTCGCGGTGTGGTGAGACTGGCCCTCTTTGTGTCGGGGTATATGTTTTTCTTGATTGTGGGAGCAACTGTATTTTCTGCTATAGAAGAACCAGAAGAATTCGAAAAGGTTCGAGACCTACGAGCTATGCGTTCTAAATTTTTAGAGGATAATCCATGTGTATCTGGTAAGTAACTTAACAGTTGCAATTTGTTATCGTAATGGTATAAAAAGCATCTTTAACTTATTTTTGTGAATTGATAAGGTTAATTTGAATATTCTACGGAAAAACTAGCTGAATCTGTACAATGTATTGTAAGGATGTAATACGGTGCTTTAATGTACGTTTCATGAACAAGATGTTAAAAACGATCATTATACAATTACACAGTTTACGGGTAAAAAATACTATTCAAACTTATCTTTAACGCAATTTTTCGAAATAGCGTTCAAATCAATAGAATCGGCAGTCTATAACGTCACCAAAAGACAGGTGTGAAAGCAAATCCTAAAATTAAAAACAAAAAACTTTGCCCAATAGCAGGAAATAAATTAACAAAAACGTATACGATAGATCTAACAGAACACAGCATATCCCTCTTACAGAAGACTATAATTAAGCATCATCAGACGTAAAAGTGCTGCTCAAAAGTTCGAAACCGAGAGCTTTCCAAAATATCATACAAATAGATATAAGCGCACTAGCTGACACAAACTATGTCCTACGGAAAAAAAACCAAAAGCATAAAATGCCACATCTCACCAATTCCACCTTTAAACAAATAAGCTACTCAAAAATAAATAGAAATATTATAATATAAAGCATATATATTTGACGGCTAATGGTCGTCTATTATTTATAATTAGGGCAAGTAGCAATGTTTGATGTTAAAAAAACAAAAAACAATCGAATCCAGTTGCAATTGTTTAACCGTATTAGTGTCAAGTCGAGTTGGTATGTTTGACTAAATAATCTTTCCTATCTTTTTAAGACCTTTTTTGTTTATTGCTTTTTTATTTGTGTGTTACATTTGTAACAAGCCTGCATCGTGCTCGGGTAGTTTTAGAGATGCTACGAGATGAGGAAAATAAACCATCTTGCTCTTCCTCCGCTATATCCAGACCTAACTCCATCGAGCATGCATGGAACCTTCTGCAGAGACAGCTGGATCATCATAATACAAGGCCTATTACCGTGCAACAGCTGAGGAATGTATTGCTGGTACTGTGGCATCAAATTCCACAAAAACATATTGATAATTGCATTGAAAGTATGCTAGCAAGGTGCAGAGCAGTTATTACTGCCAGAGGAGGTGCCACGCGGTGTTAGAATGTAATAAATTCAAGTTGAGTGAAAGGAGACAGAGACCATTTTCATTATAATATTGTTAAATTTCTTCTTTAAACGTACCTTTGTTGTAATTTTCATGTTCACTACTAAAAAGACGTCACATTTTGTTGTTTTGGTAGTTTTTTATTATATATGCAATTAGTGTTGCCTTTAAGTGTCTTACACTGCAATATCTCTATTCATTTTTGAGTAATTTATTTACTAGCCCGATACATCCAAACATAAAGGTGTGATGTGGGATGCTACACGAAGCAAAAAATGTTAATAAACCCATGTCTTATTTCCAACAGTTATCTAGTTACAGAGGATTTCTTTGTTTTTATCATTGTTCTGTTAAATATAGGAGAAGGTATGCTCACCGGCGACTGTCTGACCACCGAACATTTCAACGGTTGCATCGACTGGGTTAAACCAAAGAGCAGTATATTGTATAAATATACTGCTCTTTGGTTAAACCTAGGGGTGTTCGATAATTGTTATTTGGTATCGATAACTGTTTGCGAAAAAATATCGATAATTATCGATATATCGATAACTTATCGATATATCGGTAACTAATCGATAACTCATCCATAACTTCTCGATAACTTATCGATAACTCATCCATAACTTATCGATAACTCATCCATAACTTATCGATACCTTATAGATAACTTATCGATAACTTATGGATGATTTATCGATATCTTATCAATAACATATCGGTAACATATCGACAACTTATCGATAAGTTATCTATAACAGATCAATAACGTATCGATAACTTATCGCCTTAATACCTCAAATATATAAGCCGTTTTCAAAGAAATGTAATGTTTAAACAAACAAAAAGTAGCAATTAGTATTTATCAAAAGCTTTGTTTAAAGGTTCTTATAATTTAAGATATTTTAACGAAAGAAACTTAAAGACTGGTATTTAGAATGATGTATAAGATTAGATTAGAATAGAAAATACAAGAAAACTTTTAAGCCTGCCTGTAAAAGGTTACTAACTATAAGTGATAGTAAAATGTTCAAAACAGAGTTATTAAGAAAAAACCGTTTTTGAATGTCAATTTACAAAAAAATTATCAGGAACAAAAGTACATTACTATTTTTCAAGCATTACATAGTTTGTAAGTTTGATACATTTTGATATTTGAAAACCACGAAAATTTATTATTAAAAACATAAACTTTTTGATTATAGTTTTTTTTTTACTTTTTTGTTCTGTTTTTTGTTACTTATCGACAAGTTACTGGTAAGTTATCGATAAGTTACCGATAAGCTATCGATAAGCTATCGATAAGTTATCGATAAGTTATCGATAAATTATCGATAAGTTATCGATAAATTGTCGATAATTTATCGATAAATTAGCGATAAGTGACGGTTACGTTATCGATAAGTTATCGATAACTTATCGATAAGTTATCGATATATCAATAACTAAAAATTTTGTTATCGTTATTCGATATATTGATAACTTATCAATAGTTATCGATATATCGATAACTTTGAACACCCCTAGTTAAACCTAATTGCCTAGAAATTCTTCTCGTCGATGGGTTTCGCTGGACTGCGTCAATAACGTAACCATTATTGTCTACGTTACTTCTTCCAACATGATGAGGTGTTCTAACCATACCTCTTTCACACAAATGTCAGTGCAACCATTCAAATGTTCGGTGGTCAGACTGTCGCCCGTGAAGATACCTTCTCCGATATTTTACCACAGCTGCACGAGCATTCCCGCTGCAATAGCCATACGCAAAACGCATTTCTACATACGCACGTGCACAAAAAGGCTCCATCATTACCACAGTTAGAAAACAACAATAATTCAAGCTTGAAACACCTTCTGTCATAACAAATTAGCATTTGTTTGACTTATTTCCTATTATGACTTGATTTAACAGAACAATGATAAAATAAAAAAATCCTCTGTAAGTAGATAACGGTTGGAAATAAGACATGTGTTTATTAACATTTTTTGCTTCGTGTAGCATCCCACATCACACCCTTCAATTTGGACCACACCTTTTAAAACACCCTGTATACGAATTTGTGCCTTATGTTTCTTTGGACGGTGGTTTGGGCAACGTAAACGTTAAAACATTTGGAAGAAATATGGAACTAATATCTTTTTTATTTATTTCAGCTAGCTCTGAATACAAAATGCAATACACTGTTTTGAAGTAGTGCACTACGCTATTTAATATATACAGGGTGTCTCAGAAAGAATGGGCCAGCGTTTAATCATAGATTCTTTAGGTAAAAATAAACCGATTATACCTAATATACCTTAGGCAGAAAGTCCTTTCTTAAGAAGTTATAGGGCCTTAAAGTTCAATTTTTAATTTTTTCTTTCTATTGTAATTTCCACAAATCTAAAGATATTTCTTTCAAATTTGGTACACATGCTTACTATTTTGCAATACAGTGACAGAATTATTTTCATTAACCAGACTTGACCGTAAGAGGCACTTAACCTACCACTGAAATTTTATATTAGCTCTAACTTTGTTATTAGTAGAAAATTTTAAACTTTTACGTTATTTCCTGAAAGAGGATTAAAAATTACAAAAATAAGGTACTCTTAGTTCATACGCGTAACGGCATCCGTTTGCCTTAAAATACTTGTCCAAGTTTTGGGTTGTCGTTACGACGTGCAATTATCAGGTGGCCATGATCGCAAAAACAATGGGTAGTGCTTGTGACCTACAGTAAAGAACAATGCTAAGTCAATTAAATACTTTGGTGTTATAGAAATTGTATTTTTAATTTATGTTATGTTTACGAAAATGCGTCGCCATAACGAATGTCGAGGCATTTTCGTAAACACAAAACAAAATTAAAAATACAATTTTTATAACACCAAAGTATTTAATTGACTTATCATTGTACCCATTGTTTTTGCGATCATGGCCACCTGATAATTGTACGTCATAACGACAACCCAAAACTTGGACAAGCATTTTAAGGCAAACGGTTGCCGCTACGCGTATGAACTAAGAGTACCATATTTTTGTAATTTTTCATCCTCTTTCAGAAAAGAACGTAAAAATTTAAAATTTTCTACTAATAACAAAGTTAGAGCTAATATAAAATTTGAGTAGTAGGTTAAGTGCCTCTTAAAGTTAAGTCTGGTTTATGACAATGCTACTGCCACTTTACTACATAATGGTAAGTAAGTGTACCAAATTTGAAAGAAATATCTTTAGATTTGTGGAAATTACAATAAAAAGAAAAAATAAAAAATTGAACTTTAAGGCCCTATAACTTCTTAAGGAAGGATTTTTGTACCAAGGTATATTAGGTTTAATCGGTTTATTTTTACTTAAAGAATCTATGATTAAACGCTGGCCCATTCTTTCTGAGACACCCTGTATAGTATTTGTCAGTACTTCTAAGTTTTAATACTGATATTACTATTTTCCTGACTAATGTACTAGTATAACATCATTTAAGAAATGTAGTTACTAACACACCGATGGTTACAATGCACTAAAGGATGAAGAGGTTAACTGACAACTAATAGATACTTAATATATTGAAATTGAGAGAAACTTCGTAGAGGAAATATTGGTTTTCCGTCAGTTAGGGTTATAGGGGTATTCGAGTAGGCAGTGATCATGTCAGACAAGGTTAGGGATCACTGGTATTTTGTTGTGTTCCTGTCCTTTCAGGAATGAAATTACCAAATTACTCCAAAACATAAATTACATATGCTGCTCCCGATGTAGTCAGGAATATTAAGCAATATTTTCCTCCTGACTGAATCCAGACAAAACTACACATTTGCTTATGTGATCAAACAATTTTGAACAGAATTATAATTATTTCATTATATTTACATTTTTAGGGACAACTGTTCCACTCTTCCAGTTAGCAGTAAAGGCATTTAACGAAGAAATAATCTGAAACAATTAACGAAAATTATATATCTTTTATACAGTATTGTTTACCTTTATTTGCCTTTCTAAATTAGACAGTTGCGAAAAATCTTTTTAAAAAATAGAACAAAACAACACAACAATGACAATGTTTTCCGTAAAATGTGTTTGCTTTTGTTTATTCAAATCAACACAACAAATCGATATTGATTCTTAAACTTTAATCTGACTTTGCTTTCTTGTCCGTTTCCATGTAAACAAAATCTGACTACTTGTATATTTTCTTTTCCGCGACACTCTAATGAATGTAAAAATTTAAATATTTAATATTGCTTAGGGTATGTTCCGTTATAATATTAGATATAGCAAAATCAGAGAAATGTTCAAATATAAAGTGATATACAGACCTTTTTTATTAGTAAGATTTATTTGCAATGTGCCACATTAGCAATAGGCAAATCAGATGACTAACAATTAATACAAATCATTGGTAATTACATGTGAAGGTAACGCCCTTTGACGTTCCTCATGGCGACTTTACTTAAAGGTATATTTAGTTATCTTGTTAATTTAAAGTCTGACAAGCTAAAAGCGAGAAGGCAGATCTAACGGTTTAAAACGTTTAAGTCTACGCACTTGGTCACTATCATCGAGCAAGTTTGACACTAATGGCTTAGGATGCGTTTCTAATCGCAGTAGATATTTTTCACTACACTTAACTATTTCTTCTTTCACAGTTTTCACTTTCAGGTCATTCAAAATTTCTTTGTTGGGTACATAGTAGGGTGCATTAGTGATCATTCGAAGTGTCTTAGACTGAAATCGTTCCAAAATTTCAATATTTGAGTGAGAAGCAGTGCCCTGGATGCCATAACTCCATATCGGTTTTAATATACATTTGTAAACTAATAATTTGTTGGCAAGCGAGAGTTTAGAGTTACGGCCAATTAACCAATAGTAGTTCTTCAGTTTAAGGTTCAGTTGTTTCCTCTTGGTCCAAATGTGCGTTCTCCAGGTTAAACCTTTATCAAGATGCATGCCGAGATATTTTACACATTCTGCTCGGGGTAGTGCTTGGCCATTCATGTTAACGTCAGGGACAGTGCCTCTTCGTTTAGTGAGGGTAATTTGAAGAGATTTCTGAGCATTAATTTTGAATCGCCATTTTTTGAACCAATCACATACATCGTTTAAATTTTGCTGTAGGTTTCGAGCGGCTGGGATAGGATCGGGATTAGTAGAGAAGATTGCTGTATCGTCAGCGTAGGTTGCAATCATATTGTTGGGATTCGTAGGAATGTCAGCTGTATATAAAACATACAGAACTGGCCCTAAAACGCTTCCTTGCGGGACTCCAGATTTGATGGGGTAGAGGTCTTATAAAGCTTCTCCAAATTTTACTTGAAAGTTTCTTTCTTCAAGATATAATTTAATGATCAGGTAGTAAGTATAAGGGATGGCATGCTTGAGCTTGTAGAGCAGACCTTCATGCCAGACCTTGTCAAAAGCCTGGCTAACGTCAAGGAAGACAGCCGCGCAGTAACTTTTGCTTTCGAAGGCATTGTTAATGTTGTCTACTACCCTGGGACCTGTTGTGTGGTTGAATGTTGACTCCTGAATCCAAACTGATGATCGGGTAACAGTTTTTGATCTTCGAGAAGATATACAGACTGTTTTCTTAAAACATAGGTTGAAAACCAGAAATATTGTTTTGTTGGATTATATCATTACTTTCCACAGTAAAACTACCGTAAGCTCCTTAAAACAAAACTTGTCTATTGTAGGCTCTTCCCGCAAACGTTCTGGGTATTAATATATTTAAATACCATTAATTTCTAATATTAATAAATAGTATTTTAAAATTTTAAAAACTGAATGGCAGGATTTCTTACCAGCAAACATTTTATTTTTTTTTTCTTATTCCTGTATGATGGTAATTTTTAGGAATTATTCAATATTAAGGGCCTGCTAAAGTAACCCACAATAAGAAGCTAAAATTAGCTTTTCTATTGCCACCGTTGGCGACTTATCAACGTGCAACGTTTAACTAGTAGACAACTAGTCCAAGGTTGAAATAAAGTGAAAATAGTTATCGCAATTATCATAAAACCTGATGATAAAAAAGTAGTGCAAAATATGATTAACTCAATCTACGTTTATGATATATGTATTTTCTGAATTTGCTCACCTCACCTCACTACAAAGTAAGAAAAAATAAAAGACACAGGCTTTGGATGTTTCTAATGTCTCTAATTCCCAGATGGTCAGTACTTGTCCCGTTTTCCATTTGCCACGACGATCAAATTGATGGCACCTTTCATGTTATGGTTACACTCGATGTGTAACAAAGCTCTACTTGCACACACACGTCATACACCAACCAATTACATGATTTTTAAAATTATCGGATACCCAAATTGTTTTAAATATTTGTCAATTCTCTCACGCCATTCAAGTTTAAAAAAAATTTAGAGTGGTTGGAGATGTGAAATAAGAACGTAAACGTTTTAAAATGGATGGCCATGGCATACCGCAACAGAGAAATTTCAATGTTTCACTTAAACACGAAGAATCGGCAAATTTAATTAGATAGGAACTTTGTTCCTTCTACAGAACTTCAAATTTGGTAAGCCTTCTTATAATACCAGGCGACTTAGGAGATGATCCTGATCGTAGAATACAATTTCCAGAGAGAAACGCCAATATTTAAATAATTTAAATATTGGCGTTGTTTACACAATGCTGTCGAACTGATAATTATTATCGGTCCGACCGCATTGTGTAAACAATAAAACTACTGTTTTGAGCAAATTGTCTCGTAGTGATAGTGGCAGTGGAAAATAATTATAAGGAAAATGTATATTGAACGTTTTCAAAATATATGTTTAAAACTGGGTGTGTATAAATGTTCGAAAAAGCTAGACGTGGGGATGTTCTTCGTAAAATCCTAAGTCGAAAATCCTAATACCATGCTTCCTGCGTCTGCACGAGGTTTGGGCATCAGGTCTTTTAATAACATTTCTTTACCAACTTATTTTCGTAAAAAATACAATTTGCAACATTTTAAAACATTCAATATTCCTCCCATGATAGTGCCAAATTTTGACACTACAAAATCAAATTAATTCGATTTGCTTGGTCTAATTTTGTGTTATTTCTGATTATTTGTATAGTTTCTATTAGTTCTTGTGTTTCTGTGTTTTTTGTTATCTTATTTCGTTCACGTATAATGAACTTTACGTTCAATGAGTATGCCGATATGTAAATGGTATACAGTTTCTGCAATGGAAATGCTAACATGGCAGAACAAGAATATCGTGTACGTTTTCCAAACCAGAGCCATATTAGAGGAAACGTATTTCGAAGGCTAAACCAACGTATTCGTGAAACTGGTTCATTTATCAAAAGAAATTCGAACGCTGGTCGACCAAAGCAAATACGCACAATACAAATAGAAAAACATTCTAGACGCAACACACAAGATCTATCCGTGAGTACCTGGTAATTAGCTGTAACATTAAATATCCCTAGTAACAAAACCGTACATTTGGTCCTACAAGAAAACCTTCTTTATCCATATCATGTTTGCAAAGCTCAGTCTTTCCATGAAAATGATAACATATCCCAATTGAATTTTTGAATACAAAAATGTATGGCCCCCGGGATCACCCAATCTCAATCCTTTAAACTTTTTTGTTTGGGCTTTATTAAAGAAAAAGTTTATGCTATGCCTCCACCAAACACTGACGAAGTTAGAAACAGAATTAACGCAGCGGTATTAGTACATACACCAGAAATACTGGAGCAAATAATGCAAACAATACCACGAAAATTTGAACTATGTTTACAAGCACACGGTTTTCAATTCGAACAATTATTATAAGGAGTTAGTTACCATGCATAGGAACAACACCTGTTTGGGTGCAGTGTTGCCAAATGTATGTTTCTGTTAAATGGTCCCTGAGAACACAAGAGTCATGGTACAACATATTAGTTTAAGGTTTTCGACTTAGGATTTTACGAAGAACATCGCCAAGTGCAGCATTTTCGATAATTTCTACACACTCTGTATATTAGTTCAAAAACAGTTCTTAAAGTTTGATACGGGTGTGTCTGTAGCTAAAAATATTAACCGCCTAATTTATATGCGGCTTGATATTTAAATCAATCGAATAATGGCGAACACAATTATTCTCATTAAATGACATTCTACTAAATTTTAATTTCTAAAAATGTAACGTTTGTATTGCTTGTATACCAGCTAATCTATATTTCATTATTCAGCCGTCGCCTTATAAATCGGAAACCCAAATTTAACTCTAAAATTCCGGGAGGGGTTCTGTTTACCGAACATCAATCAATCAAAAAACTTAAATTAAAACACATTCTTGACAATTTTGACATTTTACAGTAAGTTTGCAAAACAAGCAACTAAAACTTTTTATTACGTTAACGTTAACGAACGTTCAAGCCAAAACTGTTAAGAACTTTTATCGCAGAATTTATTACCTATCCGATATCCTTTCAAATATATTGTTGTGCAATGTTTGTATATAAATATTTTAGAAAACCACCCCTTCTAGCAACATAAATATTAAGCAAACATAATAACACGTATATTTTTAAAAACGCACAATCCTCTGTTTTTCTGTAATAGATTCATGATTTTCTCCTTTTTGTGCGTCGTCATATCAATTTAGCTCTGCTGTCTTTCTAAAGTGCTTTCTGCACGTTATTTTCTTCTTTCTTCTCCAACAGAATACATTTCCACTCCATTTATGTTGTCCTCTATTTACACGTCCAGTTCATTTCCACTTTTAGGAAACTTGCGTTACATTACATTCTTACTTCTTCCGCATTACAAGCCTTTGTGGGGTTTTCAGCTTCTTTTACAATGCGATTCCATTTTTTCCAATTTTCTGCCATTCTTTTCCAATTTATAATTTTCATAATGGGCAGGTCATATCGTACTGCGTCTAGTCACAGACTTTTCCTCGATCTGCTATATCCAGCGTCCCCTTCCATTACTGACTTCATCAGTTTGTTGCTGCTCATGGCCTAACTCTCGTAATCTGCAATTTATTAAACCAAACCAGTACTTTTGATTCAGATTTCCAGCTCAAAGCTCATTCACCTTGTCTCTCTCTCTCTCTCAGCCTCCACTTATCCACTCCTGGATGTAGGCCTCTCCCATGTCTTTCCACATCTTTCTATCTTGCGCAATTTGAAACCATTCCCTTCCTGCTACCTTCTTGATGTCCTCTAACCACCTTTTTTGCGGTCTTCCAACACTTCGTTTGGTTATTCTAGGTCGCCACTGTACAATTTTATTTGTCCATCTTGTTTGCTGTTGCCTTGCCACGTGTCCTACCCATCTCCACTTGAGGGTCGCTATGTGCTGAATTACATCTGTAATTTTTGTTTTTCTCCTAATCTCTTCATTTCGTATTCTATCCCTCAAGCTGATTCCAAGTATAGCTCGCTCCATTGCTCTTTGTGTAGTTCTTAGTCGGTTCGCGCTTTTTTGCGTGATTGTCATAGTTTCCAGGCCATACGTCGCTACGGGTAGGATGCACGTATCGTATACTTTCCGCCTCAGATTTATAGGGATTTTGGAGTTCTTTAATATGTAACCCAATTTTCCAAAAGCTGCCCAACTTAATCTGATCCTTCTGGTTATTTCGGCCGTTTGATTTTCCTTTCCTAATTTGATGGTATGTCCAAGATATATATACTCGTCGACTGTTTCGATCATTTGGTTTTCTAGAGTGATTTGTACTTCGGCCGCGCTCATAATCTTTGTTTTGCTTAGATCCATTTCCAGAACTACCGTTTTTGATTCTTGGTTTAGCTGCTCTAGCATATTGGTTAATTCCTCAATATCGCTGCTTATAAGTACGATATCGTCCGCAAATCGCAAGTGATTCAGAAATGAGCCGTCGATGTTTATGCCTTTGCTTTCCCAGGACAATTTTTTAAATATATCTTCCAATGCCAAGGTAAACAGTTTTGGAGAAATCATATCTCCTTGGCGAACGCCCTTCTTTATTGGAATTTTATCAGTAATCAGGTCGTCGTCTATTCTTACTTGTAGTGTTGCTGTTTCGTATATGTACTTCAGCAGGTTGGAATACCTTGAGTCAATTCGGGCTCCATCCATTGCTGTAAGAATGGCCCATATTTCAATGGAATCGAATGCTTTCCGGTAGTCAATGAAAGCCAAGTGAATGGGGACGTTGTATTCAGTGCATTTTTCTATTAGAGATCTTATCGCCTGTAAATGATCTATTGTGCTAAACCCCCTTCGAAAACCCGTTTGCTCAACTGGTTGATAGAAGTCAAATTTATTTGTTAACCTGTTTGTAATTATTTTTGTTAATAGCTTGTAGAGATGCGATAACAAACTTATGGGTCGATAATTTTCGATGTTTGTAACATCTCCTTTCTTGAACAGTATAATTATTTCGGCGTTTTGCCACGTAGTTGGTATTTT
>JABXWE010042448.1:0-26013 GCA_014611495.1 Limonius californicus | reverse complement strand
TGCTAAGGTTACTTTTAATAGGCAACTATGTTAAAGATTGTAATAAAACAATTTTTGTTAAAATATTCTTAGGTTTTCCACGTTTTCCATTAAGGATACAAAAAAATAGCATGTTTAACTCGTAAGAAAAGTGGTCTACTATCTCGTGAAAATTTAATTTACTCGCTAACGCTCGTAAATCAATCTGTTTCCACTCGATAGTAAACAACCACTTTTCTTTACTTGTCAAACAATCTACTATTTCAGTTTCAGTACAAAACGATTGTAAAACTTGCTGAAACCAACGGTGAATTGTAAACAATTGAAAATTGAATTGTGAATTGTTTACAACACTTGCAAACAATTCACATAACCTCAACCGTTACCGGTATTTCAATTAATAACTTAAATCTGTGTGCTTATTACGTTGTACAGATAACTTTGGTGTTTATTAAGAAAAGGACAGTACACTAATTATAGGTAATAACAGCAATATTTACTTATATGGTTTTAAAACCGATAAAAATGGCACAAGTGTATTATCATCAACCCACATAACCTCAACATAAACACGACACAGTGAAAGCCATTTGCCTAAAGACGCTTCAGTCAAATGCCATTTTCCTAGGATGATGACATTCGACGAAAAATAAATGTTACAGACGCATTTGACTAGGCAGATAGCATTTGCCTGGGCAAAAGCTATTTTCCTAAAATAGCCATTCGCTGCGACAGATATATGAACTTAAATAACGCTATTAAATGTCAATCACCACCATAAACACAAGTCACATTATTAATTATTATGAAATGTCAAAAGTTCTGTAGCTAATATAATGTGGTGTTACAAAAATTTTGATAACACTTAAAAAGGTATTTTTTTTGTATTGGTATTTATGATCTCGCTGTATTAATTACAACGTCGGTTTGTTATTGTTTTGGTAATTTTTTTATTTTGATTTGTGTTTAATTTCTCTTGCAAATTGATTGTAATATCCAGAAGCAGTCAAGAATTTCTTGTTTGATATCTTTTTTTTTCACTCATTCATACTACCGTTCCCCCCCGGAACCGCTTTCGCATTACTTCAGGGGGGTGCGGGCGTCCCTTACACACTAAACATTCATGCAACATGCACCCTAAACTTAACTAAGCAAATGCGGTCGCCCCAGTCGGGATTCGATCGCCCCAACGGAGCAACTGCATTTACTGTGACCTCGAGTGGCCAATGCGTTCTCGCACTCGACCACCGCGGTCCCTCTTGTTTGATATCTAGCCGTGGGTAATTGATTAGGTTTACAAAAAATCTGCTTTCTTTAAAACATTAATAGGCAAAGAAAAAGTAGTTTTTGGAATTGAATATGTCATTTGTAGGCACGCTCCTACGGTTATAAATTATTATGATTATAAAAGTGCTATGGATAGATAGCAATACTTTGGCGGGGATTCCATAAATTTCGATTTACTGAAAAGTATTGAAACATACATAACTGTACCAGAGAAGTAAACAGTCGTAACTCCAATTTTGGGGCAAACCAAGTTAATTATATTTTGGTGTGTTTGTAGGCGTCGGTACATGTATCTATTCTATTTTATTCATGGTATTTTTCGTAAAAAATGCTTGGTATAATAATATCAGTTTATTGATATCAACATCGGCATCCAAAAACCAGATAAATTTTGTTCTTTCCTCTCACCTTAAAAGTGAGTAAAATATAGTTACGACTGTTTACCTGTCAGCTACAGATGAATGTATATCTAAATGTTAGTTGTAATTATTGCTGGAGTACAGAAATATTTAAAATTCGCACGAAGGAACAAGGAAGAATACTTACATATTTTTGAAAATCTGCCATTCACCAACTGGTAGAAAATATTAAATATAATAGTCGACCATTCCGCAGATAAGGAGTTGGAATTACCCCAGATAGGCAAAATTCTTAGTTAGGGTGTACAATGGGCCAAATGTGGCCTAAGTGCATAGAGATGCTTGGAAAACCGCGTCCTAGATATCGCTTTTTCAAAGCAAGCAAGCAAGCAACAACGAAATCATGTAAAATGACTGTGCTTCAAAATTTAACTTACTCAAGACACCAGAATTAAAATCAGATTTATCGTGGACGTTAATTTAACAGCATGCAAGCATGAAAGTTTTTTCATTTTGTATTAGGAATACCTATTACTTTCCCAGAAGTAATAAAGAAGCAATGAAAACATTGCGTATTAAGTCTTGGTATAAGCGAATAAAATAAAGTAATAATGGACAAAGGAAACAACATTTTTGAGTTAAAGTTAACTAAATAACCAACACTAGCACTTCCAAGAACTTAACTGAAGCAAGATACGAGGTCAAACAAATATATAACGGAATTGATCAAATACAAAGCACGTGAGGTAGCCATAGGTGAAAATACCTCTAGCGTCCTTCGAAGTAATCTCCCTCGACTTCTACGCCCGTTGACATCGACGATACAAGTCGCGGAAAGCCTGCTTAAACTTGTCGCGAGGAAGTGCGTTTAGTTCGGCGGTAACATTCCGTTGAATGTCTTCCACGTCGTCAAAACTCCTTCCCTTTAGGGTCAATTTCAGCTGAGGAAACAGCATGAAGTCTGGTGGAGATAGATCCGGCGAATAGGGAGGATGTTCTAAGACTGGGACATTGCTTGTCGCCAAAAATGTTTTCACAGTCAAGGCAGAATGCACAGGGGCATAGTCGTGTAAAAGGTGCCACTTGCCGGAGGCTGCCAAATGCGGTCGCACACGTCGAATGCGTTTTAGTAAACGCGTCATAACACCCTTGTAGTACAGGCTAGTGACAGTGACACCCGGTGGCACAAATCTTTGTGAATGATGCCTTGACTGTCGAAGAAAGTGATTAGCATGGTCTTCACTTTCGATTTTTGGAGACGGAATTTCTTTGGCCTGGGAGACGTCTTCGATCGCCATTCCATGCTTTATCTCTTGCTTTCTGGATCGTACTGGAAGCACCACGACTCGTCACCAGTAGCAATTGAATCCAGAAAATTTGGGTCACTGTTGACTGTTGCAATGAAGTCGCGGGACGTGTCCACTCGATGCGCTTTTTGCTCAGTGGTCAAATTGTGCGGGACAAATTTGGCACAGACCTTCCTTTTCTTCAAATCCTTCTACAAAATGGTTCTAATGATTTCACGGCTAATACTCAGCTCCTGCTCCATCATTCTCAGTGTCAGTCGTCGATCCTGCCGACCTTCACGAAATCTGGCAAACCGCTCGAAAAACGCGAGTACGGGACATGGCCTCATCGCCGTAGTGTAGACAGTTTTCAACATCTCGAATGTCTCCGTGGCCGTTTTCCCCAATTTGGAACAAAACTTAATGTTCGCTCTCTGCTCCATGTTTTACTTGTCACATGTGACAGCTGCACTAACTTGTTCATTCGCAAGCACAGCCCACCACGCCAGGTCTGACAGGATGCCGTTTTAGCTATGTGTAGACGAAAGTTTCAGCTACAATTTGGATATAATTTGGAAACAGTCAGTTTCTCATAGCGTCCGCAGTAGTGCCAATCCCGTTTCATATTTATCCGACCTCGTATTATTTACAATAAAAGTTCGAATAAATTGCCTCCCTCCGCCAAGCAGTAGCTCAAGCAATTATTGTAAAATCTGGTTCTGACATTAGCAAGCATTTGTGGGGTAATAATTGCAAATACATATATATAATCAAAAAAGCTTCTACCCTAAGGTGTAAAGGTGTATGCCATTACATTTCAATTTCATATACAAATTTTGTCCATTGCTTCTTGTTTGTTGCCAACTGTTTTGCTTCTGCCCACGTTCTGCCTTTTTTCTTCAAAATTACTGCTACTTCATCATTCCACGTCTTCTTGGGTCTTCCTCTTGTCTGTTTCTATGTACACCTGATTCCCATATGCGTTTAACTTGTCTGTTGTTGGCCATTCTGCACATATGCCCAAACTATTTAAGTTTTTGTTTCTCTAATATGATACTAATTGGTTCAATTTCTAGTTCTTCTCTTACTGTATCATTTCTTATTCGGTCTCTTCTGGTGATTCCTTTAACTCTTCTTAAATATTTCATATCTATAGCTTGTATTTTGCTTTTCATTGTATTCGTTAAAATCCAACTCTCACTTCCATATGTTAAGATTGGTCTGAAAACTGTTTTGTATACTGTCATTTTCGTTTTCCTATTTACTTCTCTTTTACCTATAAACGCCTTATTTAAGCTGTGGTATAATCTTGCAGCATTGCCAATTCTTTCATTGACTTCGCTTTCCATATTTCCTTCTCTATCTATCAGTACTCCTAAATATTTGAATTCATCGACTTGCTCCATTCTTCTTTGATTTATTTCTATGTTGATATTCTTGTTTTCTTTACTTATTACCATTACTGTTGTTTTACTTGTATTTATTTTCATATTTCTCTTCGTTAATTCTTCTTCCCATGTATGTGTTTTCTTGTAAGTCTTTTTCTTTTGCCGCGCAAATCATTATGTCGTCAGCAAAGGCACATTCTGATATGCTCACTGGTGTTAATTTATTAAATCCGGTAGGTATGTGTTTTCTTAGTTTTATTTGCGGTTGCTTTGATGACGTCGTCCATTATTACTATAAACAATGTTGGGCTCATTACTGCTCCTTGCCTTAATCCATCGCGTATTTCGAATGTCTCCGATGGCACATTATCCTTTCTTACATAGCTTTTGTTATCTTATAAGCCCTTTATTCCTTCTATTAATTTTGGACTCACATTTCTTTGTCTTAAACTTTTCCATACTTCTTTTTGTGGTACTCTATTGAAGGTTTTTTCCAGGTCCAGGAAAGCCATATATATTTCTGAGTTTTTTGTTTTATTTTTCTCTATCATTTGTTTTATACTAAAAATGTGATCCCTTTCCTAAAACCACTCTATGCTTCCGCTAACTGTCCGTCTATTATAGGTACTTCTTAATCTTTTTTCTAATATGTGTTCATACACCTTGGCTACCACACTTAGTATTGTAATGCCTCTATAATTTGTACAATCTCTACTATCACCCTTCTTGAATATTGGTATTATTATTCCTATTTTCCAGTCTTCTGGTACTTTGCTCATGTTCCATGCCTTATTGAAAATTTTTGTTGTGACCTACAGTAAAGAACAATGCTAAGTCAATTAAATACTTTGGTGTTATAGAAATTGTATTTTTAATTTCTGCTTCATTTACGAAAATGCCTCGACATAACGAACGTCGCTGCATTTTTGTAAACACAAAACAGAAATTAAAAATACAATTTCTGTTACAGAAAAGTAATTAATTGACTCAGCATTGATATTTACTGTAGGTCACAAGCACTACCAATTGTTTTTGAGATCATGGCTACCTGATAATTGCACGTCCTAACGACAACCCGAAATTTGGACAAGCATTTTAAGACAAACAGTTGCCTTTACGCGTATGAACTAAGAGTACCTTATTTTTGTACTTTTTAATTCTCTTTCAGAAAATAACAAAATTTTTAATTGTTCTACTAATAACAAAGTTAGAGCTAATATAAAATTTCAGTGGTAGATTCTTACGGTCAAGTCTGGTTAATGAAAATGGTTCTGTCACTGTACTACATAATGATAAGTATGTGTACCAAATTCGAAAGAAATATCTTTAGATTTGTGGAAATTACAATAAGAAGAAAAACTAAAAAATTGAACTTTAAGGCCCTGTAACTTCTTAAGAAAGGACTTTCTGCCTAAGGTATATTAGGTTTAATCGGTTTATTTTAACCTAAAGAATCTATGACTAAACGCTGGCCCATTCTTTCTGACACACCCTGTATATGCTCCGATTGGTGGTTTAGTGGTTAATACAGTTGCCTGTAGATCTAAGGGGCTTAGGTTCGAACCCGAATGAGCCCATACATCCATTCCCACAGTGATGCAAGACACGGTAGAATCCATATTGGACCAACTATTCCAGACAGGCAAAAATTATGGCGAGGGTGTAAATGGGCCAAATGTGGCCAGAATGCTAAGAAAATCACTCCTAGATATTGCCTTGGTCAAAACTAATCAATATACATTCACAATATTTTATTTAGTATAATCATTTTGATTTATTTGAGAAAATTGTGTATAGCAAATGAGAATTGTAACGAACAAAAAAATCTAGGTTTCTCAGGGTTCGCTATAACCTGCTTTTTACTGTATCAAAAAAATGCAGCATCATCCATCAATACTATATGGAGGCTCTGACGTCCTAAAATGTAGACAATCGAGGTGTCTGGTGCAATAACCATATACCTGCGAAGTTCTAAATTTTCAGAAAACACAGAACTGTAGTTTTCGCCCCAAAAGTATTCGAGTACTAAATCATAAATTGTTATATTCCAGCTAAATTCGTAACCCAAACAACGCAGGACATACTGAAGTATCGAAATCTGTACATATATTATTTTTAGCGAAAATGGTGTTTGTACTGTTCTTGCACCAAACCCCTCAATTATTTAAGCAAATTACCCATCTCATAAAAAACATAACTTTCAAACTTCTTGAAAATATTTACTGTTGGTTACTGTCACTCATCTGATCATATAAAAAGAAACAAAGCACGTTCATGTATTACATATTTAATGCGAATACAGAGAAGTTATTTTTATTGTTACACATTACTTTAATATGTTAATTTTGTACAATACAATCTAATGTTTATCTTTCTTCTAGTTGTTTATCCCTAGCGATTACAGAATCATCAAATTTTACCATGTAGGTAGTCCCTTTGTGCCAATGTGCTGTTACTTTTGCAGCCTAAAAAATAAGAATAAACTACCATTATTTATGTAAGTATTTTAAGACCAAAAAGAAAAGAAGTTGTTTTATAGAAAAATTAAAATCGACTGTATACTTTTAGTAGTTTCTCAAAGAAAGGGAAACAACTGCTAAGAACTGCAAACTATATATTCAGATATATGCACTAATAATATGTAAATATTACTTTATTAATGATTTATTTCTATACTCATGTAAACTCCACATTCTAGTCGACTTGATTTCACTGGTGCATTTTTCTTTTGAAAATCTGTCGCTATAGAATTACAATAAATTCTAAATTCTAATTAATTTGGCAACTTTACGCAGGGTATTTCAAGTAACAGCCACCACAACAAATAGTGATACACACCATCGGAATGTGGTTTACTTGTTTTGAATGGATGCATATCAATTTTACAAACTAATTAATGGTAAAGAATTTACAACAAAAATGCAGTAACATGTTACTTCATAAAAAATATTACACATAGAAAATAGGAAAGACTGATTTTTCATTCCACACTGAAGAATTCTTTTAAAATGGAGCAATTCATAGATAATTTTCCGTTATCTTACATTGATTTTTGTGCTCTATCTAAACTGTCATCGAAGAAAAATGTTATTAGAAAGACAAAGGAGCCGCAAATGAAAAATAATGCTTTTCTTAAGCAAACATCCTGGGTTTTTTGCAATAAGTTAAAAGCTTACTAAATTCCAAATATATCAAACCATATTTTTATTGCTGTAAAATTAAAATCACAATATCTAAATTCTATCGAAAAACTCTGAAAACAAAGAAGCACCCAAAGAAGAATTTCTATTAGATTCATTTTCCATATTATATCTTGAATAAGCTACCATAACAAAAATCAAATGTTGTTAAGATCTGATGATCTCAGCAGCCATGTTTTAATGTTAACTGAATTTTTGAAAAAAAATCAAATATACAATACATTTCAATTCAGAAATTAGTAAGCTTTTTGTTTCATAAAAACATATTTTTAAGTTTACTGTTCTCTTGATTTTTTAAGGGCAGTTTTTGTAACTAAAGGAATGGATATAGCATCAAAAACTATTAGACATAACCAAAAAATCTTTTCTAATAGATCTATAGATTATGTTGTATCCTACCGTTTTTTGTATGCTTAGAATCTAAACAGATTTTAACCCACTACAATAAAATCCTTCGGGAAACATTAACATTTGTGGGTTATAAATCTAAATGCTTTGAATTAAGTGGAACAGCATCTATTTATTTCATAAATTTTGTGCTTCCATTAATACTTACAAATCCAGTGCCAGTCAAAACAGCTTCTATAATGCCTGCCACAAATACAGCACAATTAAGGCTGCCTTTGTCACGAGGCACAGAAATAAAGCGATTAACTAATGGTTCCTTTTCCATCAAGTAATACGTATTCTCATCATCATTAGAATGCTCCAATTTATCAGCTTCTCGACCAAATAAGGACTGAAAATTATAAATTTTTAATACACATAAAATCTACTATACAGTTTTGTAAAAAATAATACAGGCCAAGTTAAAACTTTCAGATAATTATGTAAGCTAACTTATTTAACTATATGAAATACTGGAAATGTGATGTAAATTGGTCTCTCTGATCAAGTTGAGATTATTATTACTTAGAAAACTAATATTGATCACACATGAATTAGTAGATTGGTTGATAATACACATTTTTTTTAAATGGTCAATTAGTAAAGTGAAATGTAATTTGTCAAGACTTTTCTTGATATTAAAAACACATTTCTGAGTAAGACTAATATTACCATTACAATCTATATTCTGCAACTGCTTAAGGAAAATAGCATGTAGCCTCACTAATTTGGATAAACTAAAACAGAATTCATCGCACTGTATTGTCCAGATTACTTACAAACTAAATTATATACTTAAATATTATTGAGCTATTTTTATGAATCACAGTGTGATTAACAAGACTTACATTGCCTATTATTTTCTTATTCATTAACAAATATTCATCAATAATTTACCAAATCTGATTAATACTGCGTGTACTTTAGGTTAGATTACTAAACGAAAGGAATTAATAAAGGTTTAGTTTAGGGACACCACAATGTAATTACCTGTACAAAACCTAGGGAGTTCATTTAACACTATTAGAAAATTACAAACATGTATCTCTTTACTTACTTTCCACAAAGTTCCCTTTACAAAAAGTAATATATTTAGTAATTTAATTTCTCTTTTTCCATTACGTTCTCTCACAAAATACAAATCGATAAGTTTGACGCCAACAGTTTTACCTAAATCGTGTAATCTGTAAAAATGTACATTCAGATATCTTTTCTTTATATAATTATGAAACCTACTTGGTTTGCAATTCGGGAACTGTGTGAGATCTATTTTGACAATACTGGACAATCTCTGAAAACAGCAATGCAAAACAACTTAGAGATACTTCCCCTTTGCCTCTACTTAAAGGTTTATCTAAAATACTTGTACGACTGCGATTCGTCAAACTCATTTTTACTTAACAATAAAGCAAGGTGCACTGATATTTTACAGATTTATTAATTTTACATATAGCTTGTTTGTTTACGATGTCAAATTTATAGGTTAGGAGTTTTATAATCTGTGTCAGGGATTCTCGAACAACGCATCAATCAGTGTTGCCAATCTGTGAGCAACAGTTTACAACTTTCAATAGGAACTGGGGAATATAATTAATTAAAATATTACGAGAAACATCTGTAATATATTAATGAAACCTACAGAACTATAGATATCAAAATATGCTGTTTTACGTTCTAAATTGCTTAAATATTGGCCATTATTCACTATGTGTGCTTGTAAAGGTAATTTCATATTCACGTGTTTTTAATATTTTAAATGTAATTGGGAAACGTCCGCGAATATAGATGGCCCAAATAAATTTACATATGGCCTGCGTAAATGGGATACAGGTCACTAGCGAATGTGTGCTGATATGAGGCGAATAATGTTGTTTCTTTACTTATAAAAATGCCAGTACGTTTGAGTGAAATTCTGCATTACATTGGTATAGTCATTCAATCGATGAAAGAAGGAGAACTGCTGCTAAAGGCCGACCATGTGACTTTAAATGGTATAAAAAATCATGCCATTGTTGCGTTGTGTTTGGAATCGTGTAAAATTAATGATCAATTACTCAAAATAAACCCCAGATTAGAAAATTCAATACAGTGCCAAAGATACGCACTTACGGAATAAGACATAATCATCATTTACAAAATGTTTATTGGAAAATGGTGCATTGAGGTTCCAGTGCTATGGTATTTACTACACTGTAGTATATAACAATAATTTTTAGTTTTGGTTCTTCTGTTAATACGAAACTTATACGATGCTGCCATTTTTTTTCAATTATACATTAGTTCCTTAACTGTACGAGAAGTGGCTGTTGCAGAGCTGACGCATTCCAATTTATCGTACATAATAAAACTCAGTTTTTTAAAGGACAAAGGAAAAGTATATTTTCTACAGTATTAACATGAAAATACAAAAATGATATACTTTACAGTGGTTACTAGAATTTGTTTAGTATCTCATGGACTGCTGCGGGATAGCAAAATTACGGGGCCTGGACACTTTGTATATTAAAAGTGTGTGAATAGGAGAGTAGGTACCTTTACAAGCATGCATAGTACACAATGATCAATATTTAAGGAATTTAGATCCTAAAACGGCATATTTTGATATTTTTAGTTCTGTAGGTTTCATTAATATATTACAGATTTTTCTTGTAATACTTTGACATTTTCAATCCATTTCTTGCAATTTATTTTATTTGACACTGGATGGTATTTTTTATAGATATTTAAAAACTACATACTTCGCAAAAACAGTAATAAAAAACAAAATAAAGAATAAAGGTTTTATTTATTACAAAAATATCCACACGCCATATTTTAAAAAGTTTTCAATAGCTTTAACTTGCAAAACTTTAATAATTATTTTGAATAGCTTTTCAACGGATATTGGTTTTTGTACAGTTCTACATGCTTCTCCATTTCTTTCATTTGCTTGCTGCAACATAATAGTCATAATTATGTAATAATTCCGAATGTTTGCAAGAATTTCAACTTACGTTAGATGATCTGGCATTGTTTTATATACATCATGGAATAATTCAGACCATTTTGGTTTCAATCGTTTTTCGGCTTCTTCAAATGCTGTCATTACATTTTTCCTAGCTTCACCTAACCACTGCTTTTCTTTCTCATCATTCCATAAATTATTCTTTTGTAAATACAGGCGAAATTTACTAACAGGGTTTTGATTAGTTGCCCATTGATTTACTTCGTCCATTGACCTATATGCTGAACTATCGTCTGATGTTGAATGATGACCAACCCTAGAATTATATAAAAGTAGCAATTATTTTTCTAATTTAATGCTCTATGGGTGATAGACTGCTAACTAATAATAGACGTACAGGTAGATATGCGAGAGCAATCAAAAGTATATCTTCATGCAAGTTAAACAAAATAAGTTATCCTAAATGTTCACAGTTATCATAATTAGGAGTAGGGCTGTTCACATGAATTGACTATACAATTTTGTTTATAATGAATTCATGATATATTGTTACATTCAATCTTCTATAATAATTTTAGTACCTTTTTATTGTATTAGCTTGCACTAAAACGCAGGCGTGCACATGAGATGGTTTGTCAAACTCAAACTACAGTCAAACTTCTATATTTCGAACTTCTATAAGTAGGTATAGTGAGTTTCTCTATTGCACGATTTTTTTCTAGGATTCCGACAATGATAGCACAGACTGTTTTTCCCGTTAGAAATATCAAAATTGTATTGTATATGTCAATGTCAGGTATATTCTACTTTTTTTTTTATTTTGAAACTTCCTTTATCATTATCATCAGGGATTTTCCAACCTTTTGTGCGCTCCGTAGTCATTAATACACGTAGATTTGTATTATTACATACAATTTCACAAACTTAGTCTATAGTTGAATTTGCATTCTTCAATCGTTAAAATCACAAAATAGCAAAACAAAGCAGAAATTGTTTAAGTGTATGTGAAAAATTGAAGCTCCTAGATGAAATCGACTAACGCAGAAAAAAAAAAGACAAAGTACCGCGTTTTGGTATTTCCCGACCATATTTATCTAGTTTTCAAATATCGTGGCCATATTATTAGCCAAACCGAAGACGTAGATTCAGACAGAAAATGTTTTACTGAAAATTATACGCACGAACAGGAAGCAGAAGCCAATATCGTTCTCTCAGAATTAAAGAAAAGCTGGGAAAGTTTAAAAACTAGTGTCCGTATTTACGATTAAATTCAACTGCAAGATTATCTGCAGATTGATGAAAATGTTATAGTGTCCGAGTATCGTAATGACCAGGATATTATTGACAGTGCCCCAAATAAAGATTGTAGAGAAGAAACTGAAGAAAAAGAACTCTAAGAAGTTTTCTAGTGTAAACAAGTATCATTTTTCGAACAAAAAAGTCATTTAAGAGCACCTTACAACGTTATAATATATGTATGTCTGTATCTACTAATAAATAACTATTATAAATTACTGCAGATTCATTTCTGTAATATTTAAGCAGTTTAGACAACTTACAAATTTTTCTGTTCCATAATATATCGAATTTTTTATATAACGAATTATATTCATGGTCCCTTGGCACTTTGATATACGGAAGTTCCACTGTTTGTGTAGATATACAGAGTACAGTGTAGTTGTTAAGTAAATAACATTACAGACTTTTCACGCCAAAGAAATAATATTCTACCGTTACTGCTTCTCAATTTTTCATTGAAGATGCATACCGATGATCAACAAACAATTGCACAAAATGTTTGTCTACAACCAGCATCAAAGCGATATTCAAATTAGCAATATACCTATTCATATACTATAATATCGGCAGCGCAAGCCATATTACCAAAATTTTGTTGCAGTTTTGCAGCCAATGAGAATTTCATGTATTTGTTTAGCATATTTACTATAAATTGGTAATAATAGGTTTAATACGATTGTATTAAAGTAATTATTTTCATTAATTAATCGATTATTCGAACTTTCAATTTTTTTAATGTACTTGATTAATTGATTTGATGAATAACTGTTTATTCCAATACCCGATTAATGGATTATTTAGGTATTTGTTAATGGATTTAATTAGTCGATTATGTATTCTAATTGATTTTAGATTATTGATTTTTATATTTGCACAACTCTAATTAGCGTTTTTAAATTGAACTGTAGTATTATTTCATTTCTATCCCATAAACATAGCGTCAGAAGAGGTTAACTCAGCACAAACCCTATTCAGCACTTATTAGCTTTACCACCTCCTGTATCACCGCGAATAGTATAACTTCAGATTTTTAGTTCTTTTATATAGAAATCGCAAAGCTTGTTGACTTATCCTCGACTTTCAAAACTTGACATTACTTATCTTGTTTTAAGTATACACTCTACCGCTCACGCATGTTTGTCTGTGGATCTATTAGTGGTATGAAGAAAAAAATAAACGTATTTTTTAAAGCAGATAGTTTGTAAATAACACATTGTACTTACCTATAAGTCATAGCTTCAATTAAAACGGGTTTATTTTCTGTAATGGCGTATTGCTTAGCTTTTTTTGTAGCATTGTATACAGCAAAAACATCATTTCCATCTACTCGTAATGCATTTATACCATAACCTGAGCCTCTCCCTGCGATACCATCGCCTCTATATTGTTGATTAGATGGTGTTGATATTGCATAACCATTGTTACGACAGAAGAATATGACAGGGCAGTCCAGTGTTGCAGCAAAATTGAATGCTGCATGTGCATCACCTTCTGAAGCAGCACCTTCACCGAAGTAGCAAATAACTACCTTATTTTTACCTTTTAATGCATATGCAGCACCTGCTGCTTGTGGCATCTGTGTAGTAAGAGGACTAGATATGGTTACAAAGTTTAAATGCTTAGCCCCATAGTGAACAGGCATTTGTTTCCCTTTGCCCTTGTCTTCAATATTCCCATAACACTGATTCATAAACTCTGGCAAAGTAAAACCCCGCCATAATAACACCCCAGTTTCACGATACTGCCCGTAAACTACATCATTTATGTTTAATGCAGCTGCACTACCTATATGAGATGCCTCCTCTCCATAGTTTGTCATATAAAAAGATATCCGACCTTGTCTTTGTGATTCATACAGTATTTTGTCTAAAATATTTAACAGAGTCATGTCTTTGTACATTTTTATTAAGATACTCTCTTTAAGTTTTGGATCTTCAGCAGTATCTATAACCTGTCCTTTTCGATCTAATACTTGATATATAGGAATTGGTGAGTAGGAATGAGATCCTGTAAATTCGAGTTTCTGAGTCCATCCTGTTACAGCTCCGGGAAATATGGGTTCTTGAGAACCCGTAGTTAAGTACTGTAACAAAAATAAGTGATTTTATATCTTTTCTAACACAATATTTTTTGATGTACTTCTGTATAAATATGTAATTGGCTCAGTGGTATACATATTGTTCATTTACATATTCATATTGCTGGACTTCTTAAATCTGATAACATAAACTTTAGAAAAAAATTATAACAAACAACTCTAAGAATCTAATAGTCATCTTCTTCTTCGAGTGCTTTATCTCTTGTGAGACGTAGCGATCTTCTCTCCTATGCCTGTGTTGCGCTTTTAAAATGCCACAGACATAGAGGACCTACAGCTTAACGTGGAACTTCGAACCACGGGAAGTGTAAACATTTCTACTCCAGAGAAGATTTACTAGGCAGAATACCTCGCTAGTTTGCCATTGCCTTGCGAGGGAGAACGTTAAAAATGCGATGTTCCGGTACTGGGAATTGAACCCAGGATCTTCAGCTTAGCAGTCTGACGTGCTAACCTCGAGCCCAAGGCCGCCTCTAATAGCTGTACAAAATAAAAACTACTGGTCTATCCAACAAAATATAAATTCACAGATTAAGGCTAATAGCCAATGTTGTTGCTGCCCTGTAAAATTATTATTTAAGAAATAAATATATAAAAACTACTGCCTACACTATTAAATGACAGTTACATATATTGGAAAAAGCTATATATGTAGGTAATATCAAAAATAACAATATGAAATGTAATTAGAAAATAATGGTGTAATTTTTATAACGTGAATAAGAATACGGATATTTATTATTATTAACATTATAAAGATTTAGGCTTAGATTATGTGATGGCACAAAAAAATATGACGTATCAATTTGTAACATAAGTGTTATAAAAAATGTGTTCCTGTTTCAAAGATTGTGTCTAGGACTAATAACTAAAAACCTTCCCGATGTACATGTACAAGATATAACGCTAAACTGTACGTGCCCAAACTATATCATTCAGACAGACCTTGAAAATATCTAAATAGTTATTGTTGTTAATAATTATCTAGCCAATCTAAGATATTAGTGGCAAACTATGAATTCATGGGTACCATTATTCTATACAGACTGATATCATGCTTCCATATTGCGTGAAGGTAAACATTTCAGTACTGTAATTGATATGACCTAAATTCAAATTCCCCATGGATTAACTTTTTTAAATTTATTTTCCTTTTGAACCGCTTAGTATATATGCTAATTTAGTTTTGAGACATAGAACTTTACCAAGCAAAATTAATATGTTGGAAATATTTCCTCTCCTGATTATTTTAGAGCAAAATAGTAAATAGATACTTTATGGATCATTAAAAACTGCATCAAATGCATAATTTCAAATACAACAACCGTTTCCAACAAATTAACAAAAAGTGGCATTGCTGTTTTTTAAGAATCTCTTTGCACCCGGCTATATTGGCCCATTAGTACACGTTTTTTTTTGTTTTGATTAGGTGAGATCTAGGAAGTAGTTTCCCAAGCTGTTCTATGCACTGCGGCTATAGGCGATTTACATTACCGTTGGCGTATGGCGACGATTGGAGGTATACATGGTTGTATACACAACATATATATATATATACAACAAATAATACGTCAGTTACGTTGCGAGTGTGTTTTAATACAGGTAAACTTGTGTGGCGTGTTCACTAATATAATATCTATCTTCTGCTGCGTGAACAAATTAAGGACATTTAAAGTTGCGTTTATTTATTCAGATAAAAACGGTAGATTCAGTAGGTAAGCTGTTTTGTGGTAGATTAAGATTTGTGCTGGCGTACCTAATTATTTATATTTCATTAATTACAGCAAAGCCATGGACGAATGTGCCTTTCTACCATTTCAAGCTGTGTTTAGCTATTTGGGTGCTACGCCTAGTTCACGCTGCATAAACGAGGGCCAAGCAGTGTTAAATGCAAAACATTTAATTACATGCGGGGTGACAGAAATAACGCCTGAAGAAATTAAAATTTTTGCACTCTCCCTGCAAACCAGTGCTTTAACAGAACGGCCCCATGAAGTAAAAGGGACCCTGCGTTATACCGATCAGGGGGAATTTGTTATTGCAAAATTTCTATGCAGTTGTAAGGCTGGAAATTCGGGCCAATGCAAACATATCGCTGCTGTTTTACTTCTATGTACCAGGTAAAACAAACTAAGTAATTTTTCAGGTAACATTAAATAGTTACCTATAATTATTGTAGAGATAATATATTGGAGTTACCACAATTATCGTCCACCGATTTAAAATGATATTGGACTTCCCGTACATCAGAGGAGCAATATACTCCAGCTCCGATATTGGAGCAAGAGTGCATATTACCAAATGTATCTCCCACCAAAAAGGTGTTGTCAGGTGAAGAGGAAATTGAAGTGGAACAATTTTTTGCAAATTATTTGCCAGATGGTGCCTATGGAAAGCATAGGTATGTATTTGTATTTTATTTTTACGGCAGAGCTAGTCCGTAGAATTTAAATTTTTTATAAATACTTTTAGAACTGCACGCCGGGAAAACATAGGGGAGCAAACAGTGGTGGCAAACAGCTGGCCAAATTCAGAACAGTTGCTGCATTTAAATAAGGTGGTTGAAAACTGTGCAAAACCTAATTTGCTTGATCAGTTACCAGCACCTTGTTTTATTGACAACTGTTGCGAGGAGGTTTTCAATAACCTAGCGGCTGTGGATGTTGTTAACATAGCAATGATAACAAAAATTAACAGAGAGATGTGGAACAAAGAGCGGCAGTTTCGAATTACAGGTTCAAGGTGCTACGGTATTTATACGTACAGCAAAGACGATTGGGAAACAAAATCTATAAAATACTTTTGGCTAAAAAATTCAACAGTAAATATACGGATTATGGTACAGACTACGAAGGTGCTGCAAGAGAGGCTTACAGTGAATACTCTGGATACAAAATTGCAGAAGCAGGGCTCCTCGTTAGCAAAAAACAACCGTGGCTAGCTTTCACCCCTGACGGGATCATTTTCGAAGAGGGAAACCAGCTAAACTATTAGAAATAAAATGTCCATATCCTGGTAAGTACTTGAAAAGAAGTTTAATATCTCTTACGAATGCATTTATTCTACAGAAAAAGATGTGACAGCTGCCAAATTTATAAACACTTGCAGCTATTTGAAATGCTGTGATGGCATCGTGAGTGTGAGCGAAAAACATCTCTACTATGCTCAAATGCAAGTAGGAATGTTATTATTAAATTTACCAGAATGCAATTTTGTATTGTATTCCTCATTTGACCAAAGTTTGCTGAGCATTAGTGTAAAATATAATGAAGCATACACCCAACGATTGGTCAAAAAATTGCATTTTAATTATTTTACGAAAATGTTGCATTATATTTGTTTAACCAAGTTGAAATGATAGAATAAGTATACCTACTTGTAAATTTATAATGTACATCATAGGTTAAGCTGTTAACATTATGAAATCAATAAAAGTCTATTAATATTTGAGCCATTTATTTAAAATACTATATCACCAGAAAATATTCTAACTTTCTATGCATTAATAAATAACAAAGCAAAGCAATTGTAAAAAGTAATTAGCTAGGTACATAAATTAGAAAATGAGTATAATAAATCCTATAAATAAAGTATCTATTGGGTAGTATGTAGAAAATTATAAAGGTACTTAAACCTTGGGTTCCAGGCAAGTAAACATATTTGTATGAACCATTTACTTCAAAAATTTATCATCACTTAAAATTGGTGGTGACAAGTTTACAATTGCACATACAACATTAAAAATGTCTTCAATTTTTGGAACAAGTGCCCAAGGTAGAGGCTTACAAAAAATTTCAAACATTTTAATTCTTTGGTTTGTTCTTTCGATATGTACACGTGCTTTAGCGATTTCAACATTTCTTTTCGTAAGCTGTTTTCTTTTTTTAAGAAAGGGTGGCCTGATAAGTTTTATAAAGTGGGTCTCTACGATGTCTTCAATGCGAAAACCTTTATCCACCATCAAAGCATCTTGACCCATTTCCAATTTATCAATGAGGCCACTTTGTTCAAAGATTGCCTTATCTGAAGCCCTTCCTCCATATGCTTTGCTCACAAAACTTATTAAACCTCCAGGAGTAACACCTGTCATGAATTTAATTGTCTGACCACCTTTGTAATGAGAATAGGTCTTTATTCTACAACACAAGCATTTTGCTCTTTGCACACTCAACTCGGTGCAATCTAACACTACTCTAACATTGGAAAACTGCTGAAAACATATTGGTAAATTCTTTTTAATTTCATCTTTTGTCGGCCAAAAGATAATTGGTTTTAATATGACCGCCAGTTTCGAAATAGTGCTATTGAAAACAACTTTACATGTTTTGCTGGTAATCACACTAAATAAAGACGCCAACAGTACATATCGAAGGCCAGTTTTAATTTTTACAAACGTTAAAATTATTTGTTCTTTAACTGTTAATTTTTTTATTCGTGCTTCAGGAAAATGACGATTAAACATTATTACTAACGCATCTAATAATTTAAAAGAATGTAATCCAGTTAAAGAATTTAATTTGCTGTTAGTGTCAATGGCACTTATAAAGGGAACCAATACGTCGCCACTTGTCACCTGTGTTGCCCTCTCTTCTGATTTTTTATTTGGTGAAGGCAAATTCACAAGCTGAAGCAAACCAGATAGTGCTACTTTTTCCATTTCCCCTAAATCTTCTAATTTGCAATTTGTAGGAGGAACATCGACGAGGATTTATAAATTTTCATGATTTTCTTCATTTTCTTTATTATTTTCCTCGTTTGCGGTTTTTCTTGATCTGTTGCAACGTTTATTGCGGCTGCTACTAGATTGTGGGGTCACAATGCTCTTCTGTGGCAACTTTTGAGAAGGCACAGCATCTTGCTTTAGGCGAGGAATTCTAGTGGAAAAATCTACAAAAGCAAGAAGTTTATGTACTACAGTTTGGTGGGGTAGATGCTACTCACCTGATAATATAAAATTATCCTTCGTAAAATGTAAGGAACACACTCTCATGTGAATTGTAGCAGGCCTTCCCATCAACAAAACCTTTTCCCAAGCTTTTTTTTTTGTTGACTTTTTCTTCTAAGCCATATTTGTTGGTTATATAAACGTATCCTGATGTTTCATTTGGGAAACGATGAAAGCTTATATTTCTTTCTCTCCCTTTTTTTGTGTGACATCCATATACACAACAGTTAATATTACTTATGCACTTTATTCCACTCATGATTTTAAAAAACAGCGACAATTATGGTAACACAAGGCAATAAGAAATACAAGTACATCAAACTATTGCAAAAGTATACCTCCAATAGTGATTTCGAAAATCGCCGCGTGGTGGCGTTCGGTTAATGTAAATCGCCTATTATTATAGGCTTATTGTTCACCCGGACTATGAATTTCAACTACAATAGGTATTTTTAATGTGTCATACATTGCAGATTATTACAGGTTTACAAATATTGCCCAAATTAATAGGGGCAACCCTAAATGAGTTTGGTAATTACAACAATTAAAAATGATTAATATTAATCTAAAAGGATTCCAGGGCGGAAACGTGAACGTCATAGTCCTTGGACATGTGAGGTTGTCTCTCTTGTATCAGAGAGATCATATGAGAGAATATAATGTACGGTGAGTTTTTACGGGTTATTGTTTACCGATTTGTATTAAGGAAGTATTTGATAGTAAAAAATCGAGGTTATGAATTCAAATTTTGGAAGGGGAATTTCTGGCTATAACGTAATCAAAAAAAAATTATAAAGCGATTATAGATTATACTATAAATACAAAACAATTGTTCCTAAAAAAATTATGACGTCACGCAAATAGTGTATTTGCTAAAGTTACAAAGTTCCATTAGCAAAGAGCAAATAAAAATATATTGTTTGAAAATCTAAATTTATACCTATGCAGAAAATTGTCTGAAACCCCAATTTTATTAAAATACCGTTGACTGTACGTTGACTACTACTATTTTAAGAGTACTAAAAACTATTATTAATTATTATTTTATAAATACTTAGCTAATGCTACAGGTGTTAAAGTTTGGTAATTAGATTACGTGCATGTAATATTGTGCTCGTTTCCTTAACAGACCGATAATTTTGTGTAACATAGTCTTGTTCATTTATTTCGCCGTCTATATGTTTTGTGTTTATTCTAGTTCATTGAACTGAATTGTAAATAAAAAAATAAATTGGTCGTTTACATACATATATAAATCTTACCTTGAGTGCAAATTTATTAAAGAAACACCTCCGCAGAACCACACTCACGTTTTTGGGAAGAGCCATTTTTAAAATTACTGAAATCTGGCTGATATGATAACATTGTTTTGTAAGGCGACCTTGCTTATCTTATTAACATAAATGAATGTAAATAAGTTTTGTAAGCTATTTCAAAATGTATTTATTCATTGACGATAAGGTTCTGTTGCTGTGTGTTCATAAAATGTTTCAAAATTATTGGATCCCGTATCATTAGTCTGGGTACCTTATATTTGTAACTTAAATGGCCAAAATAAATTAAGTTTTTTAATATAGTTCATGGAAAGCTGTATTCCTGCTAGTTATGTTAGTTGTTGTTACTTTTGGATACTGATTTAGAATGTTAAATCGGTATAAGGCGACACAGTTCGGTTAGTTATAATGATGACCAAAAAAATAATTTTTAAGTCAATGTTTTTAATAAGTTAGATATTAAGAAAATAATATTTTTTTCTAGAATTTCGTTTTCATTCGAGTTGTTTATAACTAATAAAATAATGTTGCTGTTTTCTCTATCAACAAGAAAAGGCTATTCCTCTTTAGTATCTGACAATTAGCCACCTTTGCAAATTCTGCCCTAAAAATATTTTTTCAGTATTTTGGGGAATTTTTAGGACGCACCTACAGTATTTCATTGTTTCGGAAAAACTGAGTCACTGACATTCCTGCATTTATTTTGGTTACACGTTTATTAGCTCTATTATAAAAAACTTGAATTGGTAGGAATCTTCTGTGAAGAAGTAATATACACCTCTTGTGACTAACAAGAAAAATGTATTTAGCAGCAATCAAATTTTCATACCTACCAACTTGCCTCTTCCAAACTTTTCAACCAACATAGTGCTAAAAACGTATGTTGTACCAGCCCTACGATTTAAACTTCTTATGCTGCCATTTTTAAGAATATCTGTCTTGTGTTCTTTATTTAATCTCCTACGATTGACCTTAGTTCAGATTAGATTCGTACATCCATTTTCTGAATATTTATACTACTGAGAGCAGTAGTTAGTTCAATTATTTAAAAAATATAATAATTAAAGTTTTTGCAATTTAGTAGTCTCTCACTTTATTCAGCATGCAGTTTGAGGTTTTTACTTGATACACAAGTACATATTGACATTTTAGTAAAATGTATCCATCAAATATAATCATAGAGAAAATATACAAAATAAATTTTTAAATAATGTAATATTAATAATGAAATATACATTTATGTACAACTGTAATGAAGTATTTGATAAAAATTTAAACATGCCAGAAAATAACATAAGTTCGGAAACTAGGTCTCAATGTTTTCGTTTCTATTTTAGAAGAAAGGGTAGATTTGTTAATATACTTTAAGTTACACTGTTGTGCACCAGCCTCTTGGAATTGGAACGACAGAAATTCTAGAAATTGTTGAAACTCGATTGGGGAATTGTGTGTGGTGGGTTGCTGTACAAAATTTTTATATGCTTCCTAGTAGTGCTGGGGGATGGAACCCAAGCCATAATTAACATAATGTCCAGAAAGCGAATACTTTGCCAACTAGGGAGCAATTACAACCACTAAAATGTTTCAAGTACATATATTTTTTACATAGGTAAAATATACTAGTACGGTGATTTTTTAAATTATTTTATTGTATTCAATACAAGATATGTTAAGATATGACATTTTCCATTAAGGAATTAGTACGTAGATAATAATATACATATATTTTAAAAATTATAAGGAATTAACAAATCCAGCAATAGTTTCATAAGGTAACAGTTAATGTATAACAAACATTAATATTTTATTGATTATTATAACAAAGCAATTTCAACTACATTATATACAACTCAATTTTTGTGTTAATATCAGGAAATTCTTATAAACTGATTGTAAACAAATATTGGTTCCAGTTCAAAACACTTTATAAAGGACAAGTGAAGATATATGAGCAACGTTGAATGGTATTTGATGTCATTTTGCAATATTTTTACAATTACTTACTATTACAATCAAAATCCATTTCAACTCTCATTCATTTCCTGTAAATTTCTGTTCTGAGAATCATATTAACCTTGATGCCAATCCACAAAATTTGAAACAGCAAAATTTGATTTGGATTCATAATTCCTTTTCGTTATAATCATTTCAAAATCAATTTTATGATGACTTACTGTATAGCTATCATTAAGTAGTTACAACAAATTAATTAATACTTCTTTTCTAGATTTACATTCGCATTCATATAGTTAGAAACACACTAGTCAGAATAATAAAAATAAAATGTACATATTCTTCTAGTTAACAAAACTGTAAAAGGCAAACAAAAACAGCTTAAACTAAAAATTAGCAATAAAGAGCTTTTATTTCTAGAAGTAATACTGTAGAAGACTCGTTAATAAAAATTAGTTGAAAAAAAGTTTACAAAAGTATAGGGTACACCAAAATAAGTAAACTGCTTTTTATTAAAAAAAATAGTTGTAGCAAAATGCAGAATATGTTTACTACAGTGTGCTTTTAAACATTGTGGCTAACATCTGGTAACATACAATGAATGTTTTGTACTGTTAACAATTTCTGACTAGATTATTTCACATGGTTTTATGAATTTATCAGGTTTTTATAACCTTGAGTGAGGTACGTATAGTAGGTCTTCAAATGGAAAAAGTGTTATAATATGTCAATGTTAAATTAAAGATTTTCACTGTATATTTTTGTATTATGTTGTATATCCAATAGTTGGAAGTATATGCAAGGAAAAGTTTATAAAATACGAATATCTATTCTTATCAACAGTTAACGTCTGCCTCTAAAACAGATCATTTAATTATAATAATGATAATAAAACAATGATATAATACAGTATCTGAATATCACATATTTAAAAAGTATTTTAACAAACAGGTCAGACTTTTGTGTTAATATTGCATTTAATAATTTCAATTATATTTTTTATAATTTAATATTTGGTCATGTAATTACTTGATTGTGCCCTACTTTATAAAAAAAAAACTAAACCCTAAACTTGTTAATTATTCAGTTATGACTAGATTATGAAACAAAGGTAACAAACTGACCTTCTCATGGAAAACTGCTGAATTTAAATACATATTCTATTACACACAAATTTTAAATTTCTTGAATTGAAATAAATAGTTGATTTTATTTTGGCTTTTATTTAGTAAATAAGTTACTTGCACCAATTGATGTTTAATTTTGTTTCACTGTTACACAGAAGATGTTTAATAGAAAAAGAAGATTCAGAACATGAAGTACTATTTTATCTGCTTTTTTCGCATTTTTACATATCCAGGATAATCCAAATTTACCAAAGTAATATTACTTTCCGAATATAGTACATTTAGAATATATTTGTAAGAAAATTCAGCATTAATAGGACAGCTGGATTGAGAATACAGTCAAACTATGGACCTTCATTGCACAACTAAAAATTTTACGACATGGTACAATTCTTTTTACAAAACAAAGATGTGTAACAACTGATAAACATTTTTAAATAGGAAACAATTATATAATGTATTTTAATAAAGTATTCAATACTTCCTTACAAAGATGGTTATTAGTTGTGTTTTTCACTTTGAGTGGAAATGACAGCAAATTTACATTAATAATCTACAAAAAGTACAAACAAACGTAAAGGTTTGGTTACATACAATAAGCAGTTAAATAAATAAATACATTGTACAAACCTTTTCTGCTTTCTTACATCAAATAACTTTATACTTACTAACTCTGCAGTTGCCTACCTAGTACAAATACAATTATATTTTTACCTGAAAAAAATAATCTTACTTTTGATTATTTTCATGGTGAAAACACCCTCAAACTTCTTAAAAGAGTTGCCAACACATTAGCTAAACTTTCAGCTTCTGCTGCCAAATGTTCTTCAATTGTTGCTTGCGAACTTCGATCAATATCAGATGTAAGCAAATGTCGGAATGCTGCAGTAACATCATGAACTTTTAATATTAAATTTCTAGTTTGTAGTGGTGCTGTAGTATGATTTGCTAGGTCCTGGCAAAGTTCAGTAAGCCTTCGTAAAATTGTAAGACATATGGCTAGGTTCTCTGGTAGATCTGGTAGTGTTGTATCTGACATAGCAATCACTAACATTTTACTAGATGTCACCAATTGGAGTGATTGAGATGTTAATTCATCTTTGGCAATCTAAAAGGAAAATTTAATTAAATGGTTTATTTTTGCTAATTATAATACCAAATTAATATGAATTTCAACTAAGCCCAGCAAATGTAGTCTATTAAAATATTTAGGTGATGTTAGAGATTTAAAATACACAAGATGTCCTGACAAGAATGTTATACCATTTAGGTATGGCGTTTAAGACCAATATCCTGGTTAAATCTGAAAAGTGTACTGTAGAAATTCAAAAAGATTAGTCTTAATTTTGCTTGTGCTATAACCAGTGGCGGATTCAGATAATATGTGGCGCCATAAAGGCCTTTATGTTTGGATCCCATGGAACTGGATGTTTTTTAATATTTTTGAATTAAGAGTTAAACTTCTACTGTATTCAAACCAATTTCAGCAGAGAGGTAACAACAACTACTAAACAAAACGCTTAAAAAAAATTATACGTTCTTAAGGCGCGAGTCCCAGCGACCCCCCTACAGCTCACCACTGGCCTCAAGCACTTCTCTAATTTGTGGCCCCCGCCGGCCTTAAAATATTAAACCGACAAATTGGATATCACAAAGTTTGTTACGTATTATATCTATGTAGTACAACAAATTTATCAAAGTAAACTATTTATTACAAATTTACAAACAACTGAACAAGTACTTTACTATAAGAGCAATATCTAGACTTTTACCTATGAATGATTTGAGCATCAGGCCAGTTCGAAATATACTTCCTTTTTTCGAATGTTATTTTGTCGGTAGTGCAAAGTACTGAAAACTAAAAAGTGATTTACCAATCAAATTAAGATTTACTGTTTTATTTTGGTGCAGGCGTTTTTCTACTTATTTTAAACACGAATATTACACTTACAATTTAAAAATTTGGTGCCTCTCAGAAAGTAGGGCCCCTTGTACATGCTTAATGTGCCTTATGTAAAATCTGCCACTGGCTATAACTTCAATATCTATCATTAATACTTTTGTACATGATTAGCATCTTTGTTGGTAAATAAGAGTCTAGCAACAGCTCTATAATTTCATGCAATTCGTTTCTTACTTTCAAGTATTTAGTGTTCTGTTTAGAAATTCAAATGTGTTATTTATTTATAAAACAGTGTATATGTGTAATGTAGGACAAACTGACTACTCGGTCAAACACAAGGTGGATGTATTAATTCAATTGTGGTTTCTTTTTATTTTATTGTTCTTTGCAATTTTTGTTAAAATTTTCTATATTGATGCTTATGCATATTAAAGTTTATACTTATGCTACGATTTACAGGTGCAAATTTATTTTTAAGAGATACTACATTTGGTCTGTAGGAAGATATGTGTAATTTGGTTTATAACACTTATAAGTATATCTACTTTATTACTGTTTATACACTAATCACATACTTTAAAATA
>JABXWE010042447.1:0-12976 GCA_014611495.1 Limonius californicus | reverse complement strand
GATAGTACGACAGGTAAGTGAATTCACTATATCAATTAGTAGTAAATCACTTTAACTGATTTTAATTGAATTTCTTTTCAGGATCCTTTTAATAAATTAAAAATAAAACACTTTTGAAGAATAATAACAGGTGAGGTTTTTTTTATTATTAACAATTAACACACTTCACATTATTATAATTTGAAATTAAAATAAAACGTAAACAGAACTAATACGTAACCTCAAAATTCACATTATTAACATAACTTGGCCACGCCTCAAAATTTGCGAAAATCGACTTAAATGATTTGAAATTTATTTTCGAAGCAATTACAAACGCGTGCTTTCACTTCAAGCAGCTAGAACAGACTAAATTCCAAAAATGGGCCCAAAAATCAACTACAGTTTAAAAATTGACCAATGGCCTTCCAGAATCTTATCTTTTCAATCAACATATGATTTCAAATAAATTAAAATTGCTTATAATAACATAAACAATTTACATTTTAACAAACAAATTTCAGATTTGTGATCTCTGAAAAATTACAAATCTTTTGATATTAATTACATAAATATTCATGATAAAAAAATTACATGTTTTTAATATTGCCAGTTCACACAAATTTCTTTCAATTAAGCCTTAAAATTATGGAAAACAGTTACAAAACCCTTTATACAACTTAATTATAAACATTTATATGCTGTATATCTGCTAACAATATACATAATAATAAGTAATAATTAAATTATAACCTCGAAATTAATTTTCTTTACCAAAATTTCATTATTTGTAAATAAACAACGTAACTTAACTAAACAAAGGTACTTCAACCCTTCCCTTATGTAACACATAAACTAATTAAAACAATAATGAAATCTTAATTCACAAATTAAATTTGACAGAAACGTATTTACAAAAGGTAAAATACAAAATTACAACAATTTACATTTCAGGGCTCCTATACTACCCAGGACACCCCAAATTCATCGTCTACATAGAACATAAACGTCCCCATCACTATTCATAACCGAATATCCACAAACACATCACTTTGACAACTAATAAGTCACATCGTAAGACATTCCGAAGATCGGACAAGACCTTCTATATCAATAAGGTTTACATTTATTGATTATAATAATAACGACCTTTCATATAGCATAGTTTTCATAACAACCAAGTTAATTAATCTCAATTTCAGATACAATCTGGGTTTCTACATCAAAAACAGTATCCTTTTAAATATAATTTAAGTATTACGCAGTCGAAGCATAGCATAGAATAATAACATAATTTAGATTAAATAACATAGCAATATATATATATATATATATATATCTCAAAATTAAATTATTAGTGTTATTGCGCATATTTCAAACGTCTAAATGTGAAAATAGTAAATATATCTCGTTAATATCACATTTGATTAATTATGATGTATTTCTCTTGAAAACTTCAGAATTTCAAATCGATACAGGAGTTTATTTGTCTTTAACATTTTATTTGATAAACTAATAAAATGAGGTAAATCAAAATAATTATTAGAATTAAAGTTAATAGTGGGTAACTTCTTAACCTTCAGAGAATTTACATCTAAAATTTCTAGACCAACTTATTTCCTCGAATGATCTGATTCTCTCAAATATGGGTACATAATTATACAAATTTCGACATTAACTTGATACGCCTCGACTGTTCTGAAACTTCGTGTTGGTAACTGTAATAATAATAA
Source organism: Limonius californicus (assembly GCA_014611495.1). Classification (NCBI taxonomy): domain Eukaryota; kingdom Metazoa; phylum Arthropoda; class Insecta; order Coleoptera; family Elateridae; genus Limonius; species Limonius californicus. Next base: position 11,264 of record JABXWE010042447.1, on the reverse strand, counting down.
TAATATTCCAGCTAACTTCGTTAATGTAATAATCTCGAATTTTGTATTATCCCGATCTAAATATGACTGGAAGGTGAGCTTTCTAATCGAAGACACACACCGGTGCGGTTATATGCATTATGTATATGTGCAGCGACATGGTATAACAAATCATGATATGCATGTTGTACCTCTTCTAATGTATGCAAACGACCCTCTGATAAAAGACCGAACCCCTTATTTTATGACTACTTGCGTCTGTTTCAATTTCCATTGAGCACGTGCGTGCAAAGGGAAACGCAATAAAAACAGATAACGTTGTTCACTAAATATGTCCTACGTGTTGTGTGTTTCTATGTTTCATTACATATTAGTCCAGACCAAAAAGCACATTTACCTGTGCTTTTGCATTAGGTTTGCAAATTATATAAACGAAAACTTACAATATTAGAGTGCATTGGTTCTCATACTATCAATAATGTTAGGTTCATATTATTATAGGACTTTCTTTTAATTAACTCTTAATCAACATTATGGCCGCAAATCGCCTGTCTCAGAGATAGAGGCGATTTTTGCATTTTAAATAATAAACTGCAGTAGTAGGCATTCATTTTCCATGTAAATCAAAATTTAAACTATTATTATTTGTTTGCTGTACACATTTTTTTCCTTACCAAATCCAGCGGGTACAAGCCCTTACTGCTTCTTTTTTTAACCACCACCCTACCCAGCTTACCCCGGCTCAGCACATTTCGTGCTATTCACAGGTCTAACATGCCTTACCCTTGAAAAACCCCATGCCCTAGACACCACAAACACCCTGGCAAAGTGCAGTGCTCAGGATTCGAATTTGAACGACTTTGATAAAATAACTTCGCAGCCAAGCGCTGCGGCCACTACTCTACCGCGGTCCCCTACTGCTTCTGGTTATGCTTCAAGAATAGTGTTTTGTAGACTTTAATATTGAGGAAAGTTTCAGAAAATCCAAAATTTGCTGCCAGTATTTTATTCGCTGATGAAGCTACTGTTACGAATAACAGTATCATGAATCTGCATAATAATCATGTTTGGGCAGACGAAAAGTCTCAAGCTGTTGTTCAGTTGTATCAGCATCAATTTGCGTTAAATGTTTGGCTGGGTATTTGGAACACCCTCTGATAAGGCCAGTATTTTTACTAAATCGTTTGACTGGTGAACTATATCTTGAATTCTTGAATAACACATTAGCCCCACCATTGGAAAACATGCTCCTAAATGATAGAGATTGCCTGTAGTTTATGCACGATGGAGCTCCTCCACATTTTTCAATCAATGTCAGAAAATACCTATATCGACAAATGAATAGGATGACCGGTCTAACTGCAGGGCCATCTATATCCCCTGATTTTAACTCACTTTGTATTTGGCCAAACATTATATGTATTTACCTGCTAATGCCTCTACCGTTCTTTTTTTCAAAATAATATTTATTGACTAAAAAACAAAATCGTCTTGCGATCATATGTTGATTAAAACTCTTTTGTTTGGTTTGATAAAAACTTTAAGTGGCTAGACTACCTGGCCTTTTTCAAACTCCTTATATTGCTTTTCTTGTTAAATTCATATCCGATAAATATGAATGAATTTACAGAACGATAGCTATCTGTGCTAGTGCTGTCAAATCCGTTACATTTTAAAATCCGGATTTCGGATTTTAAATTATCCGGTATCCGAATAATCCGGAATCCGCCGGATTATTACTATCCGGATAAAATCCATCTTGCAAATCCATTATCCGATATATTCACTATCCGGATTCATCCGGAAAATCCGCTATCCGGATTTATCCGAAGAATCCGATATCCGGATATATCCGAAAAATCCGATATCCGGATTTACCCTAAATAATCCGCTATCCGGATTTTTTTTAAATCCGATGTTCGGATTTAAGTAAAAATCCGTTTTCTGAATTTATCTGCGTGCGTTTATTTATTAAATTATATTAAACATTTAAGTAAATCTGCATAAATACAGTCTGCATTAATCTGGCATGTAGAATTTGTATGAATATGCAGTTAATTCAGATAAACATAGGAGAAAAATTGTAGGTATATGCGTATTCCAGTAAAATCGCTGTCTATGTCAAGTTCTTCATTTTAAACTTAATTAAAAACTAAATTAAAATAAATTCGAAATCCGGATCTCCGTGAGAAATCCGAAATCCGGATCTCTGTGAGAAATCCGAATCTCTGTGAGAAATCCGAATCTCTGTGAGAAATCCGAAATCCGGATCTAAACATAAAATCCGAAATCCGGATAAATCCGGATAAATCCGAATACCGGATTTTTAGCTTCCACAAAATCCGGATCTTCGCATAAAAAAAATCCGGATATCCGCAAATCCGAATCCGGTTGCCAGCTCTACTACAAAGTACTCTATTTAGCGAAATTTTGGGATATTTTAATAAAATTCAATCGTAACAACTAATTAAATAATATTTATTGGGTATCATTCCACTCGCTAACAATGGTTTGCATGTAAACATCATGGTACTACTATACCATTCCATTTTAAACTTTTTTTTAAAGCCGTTTTTACAATTTTGGAAGCTTTCAGTTTGGTGAAGAACGAGTTAAATTTCGAAATGGTATTTAAACTAATTATGTGCACATCACGGTGTTCTTAATTAAAACAAAAGGTCTTCTACACTATTTATTAATTTCTGTAACTGAAGTACCACGACAATTTCAGATTATTAATCTGATGCCAAAATGTGAAATATATGGAATGTTTCATTTGAAATAGGAACGTTATGACAACTTTTTATTTTTCAATATAATCAAATTAAATATTAAATATATATAAATTTAAAGGTAGTGGTCATACCTTCAAACCCGGAAGTGCAGAACACTAATATTTTCTTCAAATTATAGAAAAAAGTACATGCACTATTGCCTCCATATTTAATATGATTATATTCAAAAATAAAAATACATGGTATTTTAGAATGTGGTATTATACTTCTCGTACATATAACAAAACTTTCTAGTTTGGTGTCGTCCCTAATCATCCCCAATGGCTTACTTTGTGTTTTTCTGTTCAATTTTTATAGTATCTTACAGGCCGTTAATTAAAATACCTTTTCAGTTATTTAGACATGGTGATAGAGCCAATGACGCCGGTACTACATACCCCAACGATCCATACAAGAATGAAACATATTATCCCTATGGACTGGGGCAACTAACTAACGTAGGTAACAAATAGTTCGTAAAATAGTAACAATTTCTGGTTGTAACTCTAAAAGAAGTAGGTACAGCTAAAGAATCAGATACAGCTGCTTCTTTTACAAGAGTCTAGCTACATTTTATAGAAGATGGTGAGATCAGCACTACGCTCTGCCGTCGCATATTACTACAGACGGTTTACCTTTAGTACTTATTTGAAGTCAAGTCCACCAAGGCAAATGCCTTGCAAGAAACTATCTACATGTTATGGTAGTTCTCGAAGATGAAACCTAAGATATATTGCATTGCAGTCCATTATGAAACGCGGATCCTGTTTCCTAATAGGCTAAGTTTTATATTGCACTTACATATTGTTTTCAGAAAGGCAAACAGAGGGAGTATATGATTGGAAAATCTTTACGAAAAAGATACAACAGTTTCTTGGGACATCTATATTCACCAGACGATTTAGACGCCATTAGTACATATATGACTAGAACAAAAATGTCATTAGAACTTGTTTTGGCAGGTTTATACCCACCCAAAAATACTGAGCTAGAGTGGGATACATTATTAAACTGGCAACCGATTCCCTATAATAGTGTGCCTTTCGATCAGGATAAAGTAGATGTAACACATATACTTGTAGCAGAAAATTTCTAAATTGTTGTTTTCAGCTTTTAACGTTGTCGGGTTTTTATTGTGCCAATTACATCAAATACTATCAAGCTTATATAAATTCACCAGCTGGACGGAAAGTACAAACAAAATACAGGAAGTTGTATGAATATTTAACAGAACACACTGGCAAGAACTTTAATTCAACCTTAGATGTATACATATTGTACTTTGGACTTACAGCAGAGGTACAATTTACGAAAACAAACCCATTAACAGAGGTAATTAATTATATGCTATTAATTCTTTCCAGCAAGAGTGGGGTTTAAAGTTACCATCATGGACGGATGCGGTTTATCCAAAATATATGGAACAAGCAACAATTGACCAATATATGGAAGCTTCAGCAACTACTAAATTAAAACAGTTATCTGGAGGTTAGTAGATATAATGCAGTTCATCATGCCAACAAATTTAATTTTGATTGCAGGTTTCCTCGTAAGAGAAATGATAAAAAATATGCAATTGAAAGTTAATAAAAGATTAACGCCATTGAATCGTAAGTTATTTTTATACTCAGGGCACGAAATGAATATGGGCTATGTACTGAATGCATTGGAAGTATATTTTCGACATGTGCCGCCATATGGATGCTACCTCTTAGTTGAACTTCATAAAATAAACGGCATTTACGGTGTTAAAGTAAGCCGACTATTACCTGTTTGTCCAGATTATTGACTTCCGATCATTTACAGGTTTTCTATCAAGATTATTCATCGTTTGACCCCAAACCTCTAAAAATACAAAGCTGTGAACTGTTTTGCCCTATTAAAAAATTTGCCAGAATACTGCAGAAGAACATACCTACTGATGATAATATGTGTAATGAAAACATAACTTTGCTTCGTAAATATGAACCCCAGAGACGATCATTTATAGGTTACTAACCCTTCATAATTTAAGATAAACGTAAAAAATGTATAACAATGTGTGCTAACTACCTAAACAGCAGTTGTATAAATTGAGAATAGAGTATGATATAGTATTTCATGAAATAAATAAACCGGCAGTGAAAATAAAAACAGACTATTAAATAGAAGTTATTTATTAACAGTTTAAAATGCTGTCTATGAATGATTGAACACTGAAAATATAAAATGAGTTGCGTGATAATTGGCAAATTCAGTAAAGTAATTGTTTCACATGTTAGTAGAAACGTATTTTCTTAACATCGTTCTGATTGATGCCAAACTAATCATTCATTAAACATGCATTCCTAAAAGTATCCTAAGTTATTGTTAAGAACATACGAGGTCGGACAAATATGGAACGGGATTGGCACTACTGCGAACGCTATAAGCAACTGACTGTTTCCAAATCATATCCAAATTGTAGCTGGAACTTTCGTCTACACATAGCTAAAACGGCATCCTGTCAGAACTTGCGTGGTAGGCTGTGCATGCGAATGAAAAAGTTAGTGAAGCTGTCACATGTGACACAAGTCAAACATGGAGCAGAGAGCGAACATTAAGTTTTGTTTCAAATTGGGAAAACGGCCACGGAGACATTCGAGATGTTGAAAAGATTTCGTGAAGGTCGGCAGGACCTTTACAATGATTAGAAGCCGGGTCGTCCGATCACAACGAGAAACCCCGTAACGATCGAAAAAGTCCCACAACTTGTGGCGGCTGATCGACGACTGACACTGAGAATGATGGAGCAGGAGCTGAGTATTCGCCGTGAAACCATTAGAACCATTTTAGAGAAGGATTTGAAGAAAGGGGAGGTATGTTCTAAATTTGTCCCGCACAATTTGACCGCTGAGCAAAAAGCATATCGAGTGGTCACCTCCCACGACTTCATTGCAACAGTTAATAGTGACCCAAATTTTCTGGATTCAATTGTTACTGGTGACAAGTCGTGGTGCTTCCAGTACGATCCAGAAAGCAAGAGACAAAGCATGGAATGGCGATCGAAGACGTCACCCACGCCTAAGAAATTCCGTCTCCAGAAATCGAAAGTGAAGACCATGCTGATCACTTTCGTCGACAGTCAAAGCATCATTCCCAAAGAATTTTTGCCACCGGGTGTCACCGTCACTAGCCTGTACTACAAGGGTGTCATGACTCGTTTACTAAAATGCATTCGACGTGTGCGACCGCATTTGGTAGCCCTCGGCAAGTGACACCTTTTACACGACAATGCCCCTGTGCATTCTGCCTTGATTGTGAAGACGTTTCTGGCGACAAGAAATGTCCCAGTCTTAGAACATCCTCCCTATTCGCCGGATTTGTTTCCAGCGGACTTCATGCTGTTTCCTCAGCTGAATTTGACCCTTAAGGGAAGGCGCTTTGACGACGTGGAAGACATTCAACGGAATGTTACCGCCGAACTAAACGCACATCCTCGCGACAAGTTTAAGCAGGTTTTCCGCGACTTGTATCGTCGATGTCAAAGGTGCGTAGAAGTCGAGGGAGATTACTTCGAAGGACGCTAGAGGTATTTTCACCTATGGCTGCCTCACATGCTTTGTATTTGATCAATCCCGTTATATATTTGTCCGATCTGGTACCTATAAGATAGCTTTAGGGAACCTAAGTATGAATTTTCCTACTTAGCATCTTCAGTAGAAATAATTAACTGCTGAGTTAAATTCCTAAAAAATATTTTTTATCAGCTAAACAATTAAAGTCTAATTATTAGACAGCCAAAGTTGCTTTAGATAATATGTTAGAATATCTGGTTTGTGAAGAACATGACTTAGGAGGTGTACCTCAGATAAAGTTACTGTAGGTACTTTAAGTTTAGTAGTGGTTCTACTGGTTGTTTGTGGTTTTTGAAATACGTATTTACGTTTTCTTTTATTTTAGTGGTAAAAAGTCCTATAGTAGCCGAAATTTAATTACTGCACTTTCCTGGTTAAGTTGATCAAAGGCAAATTTTCGGAGGTTTACTTCAATCAAAGCTACTGTAAACAGTTTAGGTTAAGAGGTAGCTCTGCTGGTTCCGCGGGGTTTTCAAAATACGTATTTAGGTTTACTAAATGTTTAGGTGGGAAGGAGTGCTGCAAGTGTTCATAGTTTAATGATTAAACTTCATTGTTAAGTTGATGAAGAGCATGTCTTCGAAGGTTTACCAGTTAAAGTTACTGCAGATAATTTAAGTGATATTTCTACTGACCCTACATGATTTCCGAAATACGTCAGTCTCTGCTGAATTCAAAACTGTTTATGTGATGTTACTAACATATACTACGGTTTAGCAAATTGAACTTACAAAGTATATGTTTATGATAATACGACATACGTATCCGATGTTATGTGAAAAATACGTAATTTCTGCTATACCTACCTTACAACATCAGATTAACTTAGGTAGACGACTCGAGGGACCGCGTTGGTCTAGTGGGAGAACGCATTGGCCACTCGAGGTCACAGTAAATGCAGTCGCTCCGTTGGGGCGATCGAATCCCGACTGGGGCGACCGCATTTGCTTAATTAACTTTAGGGTGCATGTTGCATGAATGTTTAGTATGTAAGGGACGCCCGCATCCCCATGAAGTAATGCGAAAGCGGTTCCGGGGGGGAACGGTAGTATGATTGAGTGGAAAAAAAAAGGTAGACGACGAGTAGACAGATTCAAGCGGCCACTACAGAGCGCCTAAAAAGACTTTCCTGAAATCTTCCACAAATGGCAAAAACCTTGGAATAAGCATGGTATGGTCCAAACAGAGACAAAAATTAATATTTATATTTTACTTAATATATTATTTTATGCTTTCTTTTGACATATTCAGTTCAGATAACCTCGTATCACTGTCTCAGTTCATTGTAGCTGAGCTGCTGTCGGATAAAATCTCAACCTCATTGTATAGAATGTAGATGTTCCACTAATCAGACGGTCATAATGGCAATACAATAAGTCTTCCATATTCTATATACGTCTTACTATCTGATAATATACATTCGATTTTAGAAGTATCAAACAAAATATGACGCCGAATAACTCTACTCCTAGGAAAACCATTGCTTTCATGTTTAGGATTTTCTGCAAAAACGTATGAATGTTTTCTATACTACTGAGGAGCAAGTTCCGTAGGATATTACAACTTCTTGTAACTTTCTTTTCATAAATTCCATTGGTTTTTCTTACAACTTTGCCCACATTTTCGACCTTATCGCTTCTTCTTCCACGCTGTTTTCCTATAAATTCTTTTAAAATCACCTGTGAATTATTTTAGGTGTAAGCGAGTAACCACATGAAAGGCTATTTATTAAATACAATTTTAATTTTATCATTGTAATAGTACTATACAGCATGCTCGGAAAACTAATGGACAAAGATGACTAAGGAAAACAACCTGAGAACTTTTACAGAAGTCACACAGTTGATAATCCTCAATATAATTACAGTTGTAGGAACAATGTACACATGCCAGAACAGCTTTTATTCAAGATTACACAAGTTTGGACTTATTGATTTGCAACATTTTCCAAGATGGTAATTAAATAGTGGTGTGAAGTTTTATTCGACCCCGCACATTAGTGCGTTGGTTGTTTGGTTTTTCCATAGTTACACAATAACAACCATTAGTTTAAGTACTAAATTCCATAAAAACGCAAATCAGGTATGAAGCAACTTGCGTGTAGTGAAGTCCAATGACTTCAATGCTCGACTTGGTGGAGGACTTACTTCCGGAGGCTTTCCTCAGTTAAGTTACTTTAGTTAGTACAAGTTCCTACTGAAGATGGCAGCTTAGGTGCACAAATACGTATTTAGGTGTTCTGAAGATTACAGTGGTGGGGAGTATTCCAAACTTTATTTAATCAGTTTGATTGTCCGTTTATCTGTTTAATTTGAAAGGGTCTGTTGTGACAGTGAATTTTTAAATTTTACAATGCCTATGTACCCCTATCTGGAAATAACAGATAATACATTTTGTTATGGTCGTACTAATGGTAATATCAGATATTTTAAAGAATTCGCCTCATGCCAAGAACGGTTTCTACAGCTGAGACAAACAAGCTAGTTTTGGCTAGTGTAGGAGCAAATTAAGGTACAGGTCTAAGGAAAATTTCAGACCAAGTGAACGTTAGCAGTCATCTCGTTTTGAAAGTATACACTCGGGAACAGTTACATTCAACAGCATATTCAAAAATTTCTGTCGTTTAGTCCGCCAGATTTGGTTTCTAAGAAAAAAAAGAAGATATGAACTTTGCTACTTCCATTCTATTTATTGGCGAGGCTGGGTTACCAGACACAGAAATAATAATTTACGCAACAGTCATATGTGGTACAGGGAAAATTCGTATTCGATCGTTGAGGACAGGCATCATTAACAATTTGCTTAGAATTGTGGGGGTGAGGCTTATAAGACCAATTTCTTTTCCAATCGGCTAACTGCCCTTTGATAGTTTACGTCCGATGCTGAACGATGTACTATGAGAGCAAAGAATGCGGACGCGGTTTATAGGTGATTGTGCCAAATTTTAAATAATAGGTCGTGAACAACTCAACGAAACTTCCTAGGAAAAAACAGTCTTACTTGTTTTCAAAAGCCTGTATTTTAAGCAGCACTGTACTGTACTATTTATTAAACACCTTGAAGATCTTTTAAAGAGTCTACTCGTGTTCGTCAAACAATTCAACTAATAATAATAAATAAAAAAAAAATCAAAAAAAGGTAGACTCTGGGCTTCCCCACTAAACGTCTGCGTTTCAAAGTTCAGCATAGGCACAACCAATTTTTAACGGCCGTTCTGCTAGAAATGCTATGGAAACTTGCGAGATAAGTGCTTGCACTATTCGTGATTGTATACCTATGGTACTTTAAATGACCAATAGAGGACAAAAGGCCAAGTAATAAATCAATCAATAAAAGGAAAACTATATTTAATCTGATTTAAGTTTTTTTGATTAAAGGAGTTGCCTTTTGCATTCCATCCCACGCAGCTTATAACGGTTCAGCACCTTCCGTGCTATTCACGGGTGATACATGCTCCTCCCTTGAAGAATCCCATACCCCAACTACAACTAAGACACCATTAACACCCTGGGAAAGTGCAGTGTTGAGAATATTGTCTATTGTATGTACAAGGAAAACAACTTATTAATGAAGTTTTGCATTTGTGTATATTTAAAAGAAATACTAGTTTGCACAATAATTATTCTTTAATATATCAACGCACTTTTTTCATAAGCCATTTCACTGAATAAAATAAATTAACAGTTTCCTTCTATTTGCATAATGTTCTATGTGAAATTATAAATAAAATATCTAAGGATTTTAAAAATATACAAGATCTACTATTATCTATATAATGCTGGTGGCACTTGATACATTCAGAATGATGTTTTTATTCAATTGCCAGCTTACAACTTCGATGTTGTATCGTGTGAGTCGTCATTTACGTCGCAAAGCTCTCTATAACTGATGGTTGGAAGAAGTTCTGCTTGCAGTTCTGTGAAATTGTGAATCGGACAAAGAGTATTGCAGGCTGGCAAAGTTAAATCACGAATTTCTGGATTAAGAGGATGTTTTAAATATTTCAACTAGAACAAAAGTATCGTATAAAATAACATTGTAAATGCATTGTGATTTAAATATTTTAGAAACTATCTTGGAATATTTAAAAATGAAGCTATTTATAACATAAGCAACTAACACTAAGCAGATGGTATGTGAAAAATACCTTAAGATAGTAGTTTTCTAGATGCTTGTGGAGCTCAATAATAATAGCACTTCCATACGGTGGTATTTCTTCTGGTTTAAATACATTTAAGGCATATAAAAAGTTTGCTAATGTGGATTCATGACCTGAATACAGGAACATTTTTCTCTTGGTTAACTGTAGTTTATCATTGACTACTGCTAGGGAATCGTTTAAAATCTTTTGCAATAAATAACCGGCCTGTATTTTCTTCACAGTTGGGTCGAAGTTCATGTAGTGATATACCATAGAAGCGGCAGTGTGCAACGGTTCTGGGTAAATAGTTTTTGTCCAATCGGGTAATTCCAGACCGTAGTCTTCCTGAAAACAAACGTGTTAAACTATAGGAACTGTTGATAAGGATACTTTACCTCTGCTTTCAGGATGAAATAAAATTGAATTAGATCTTGGATGTCTCTTATAATCAAGCCTGAATGCTTCTCAACATAGGAAATAAGTTCTTTGTACGGTATGAAGAAAATATCCTGCACGGTAGAATTTCTTGGTAAATTATGCAGTATTTTGTTTCGGAGCTTGCATCGTACCGCATCTAAAAGCTAAAAATAAATTTTGCAGTTAATAGCAAGCTAAAATAAAGAAAGTGTTATTGAAATGTGAGCCACAAATATATATATATATATATATATATATATATATATATGTCATAATACCCGTATGTATGTGCTTCATAGTGATTATCTATGTTACTTGAGTACCGATGGTTTAATTAATAATTTAGATGTATGCCCA